>JARKHS020023337.1:0-198831 GCA_030143305.2 Amblyomma americanum
TCATTGTCTTTATGCGCATTTATTACTCGCGTGCCATGGTAAATAAAAATGGCACCAGATATCACAACAGAGTTACGCTTTCGCTTGCTAGCGCTTCGACACTCGGTGCAAAAGCATGGATTTCCACTGCGTAGAAGACGATGAGCGAGAAGTGCCGCGCTGCAGAGCGCTCGCGCTAGGCCAGCTGCGATCAGACACCGCACTATTTTGCTCAGGGTTAGCACTCATCAGATTAGTGCTTGTGCCTTAATATGCGTCATACTAAATTTTGAGACAGTGATCGCATGCGAAAGGCTAATTCATATTCATCACCTTGTCATTTGTAAACTTGTCTGTGCTTCCCCAGTGGAACAGGATTTGAGGCAGTGTTATGTCAAAGTTAGATCAATCTTGCGTCTCCTGAGCTTTAAACGTTGATGCTTCCTCTCCTTCTGAGCACTGCGAGCTGTCGGATATGCAACTGCACAATTATTTAGGATTTCTACCTTTTTGCTATATCCCTCGCTTTTGTGGCCCGCATTCAAGTCGTTCGCCATTGTCGATGGTTTTTTTTGTTACTTATTTTCGCTTTGTTAATTATTCTTGGTTGCGTGCCATCAGCTGTGGTGCCGGCGATTCTCCGAGCTCGGAACTGTTCCCAGCACGGAGTCCTGCCCACAGACCTCCCTTCGCCGCACTCACGAGTGCAGCTTTTAATTGTATGCAGATTTGTTAAATGCGCTAGCAATTTTTCTATGATGCCAACCAGTGCTGTGAGATATCAAGCTTCTTGCTAGTGAAGGCATGCTTTTCTCCATTCTCTCTTCTCATTTAACCAAGGCAGACTGGTTGCAACTTTCAATTTAATACCTAGACATTGGTGCAAGGCACCATGTTAGGAATTAATGAAAACCTGCACATCCTATATTCAAATTGGTGTGCGGTATTTCAGCCAGCTCATCTTTCAGTGTGGTTATAACAGTCATTGTGACTCTTCTCAAAGAATGTATATGGGTGCATTACATAAAATCTGTTCGTTTGTTTTGTCATGGGCTAGCTCATTGGTTTTTTATTTGCTTATATTACGTCTAAGTTTAGTTTTTAAAGCAGTAGACGATTTCCTCTCTTGTCATTCATGACATGGCTACAGCCACTGACAGCTGTTGCTCTGGATGTATTTATTTGCAGTTACCAGCGGCCGGCATCTATTGGGCCATGCGTGCTTCCTGCCTTCGGCTGTGTCATCCCTCCTGATCCGTTCATGGTAGTTATTCTTTTTCAGTGATGCATATCTTAGCTGCCTATTTAGAAAAATATTTTCAATATAGGCTTGCAGCTAGGTTTAGAAATGCATGAAAATCTACATGCACTTCACAGCAGTACCTCAGCTTATAATTACCGGAACTGTAGACTTGTACAAAATATAGTCGCTGATGTAGCTCTTGACGCAGCTGCTGTTAACATAAACGTGCTTTGACATTGCACACCTGTGGCCTGGTATGCATATGTGTCCTCGAAAAGGACCTATATGTTCATTTATCCCTTTAAAAACATTCTGCTCTACAATGATGGTTTACCAGTATTTCTGAAACAGAGACCAAATTGTCAGTCAGTAATGTAACATTGCATGATGACACCAATCCTTGTATGGTATAGCATCCTTGCAATGCGCTGGGCAAGCTGCTGTCAGCACAGATTTATTACTGGTTTATTGCCATAGCATATGGTTATACTGCACAGTTTGTACCTCTACCTTCTCAAAGCTGTATACTTGAAAAATTTAAAATTAGTGGAAGGAAAATTCAAGGAAATGTAACAGTAACTTTCTCACATTTTGGTGGACACTTGAACCGTGATATAAGGGAGGGATATAGAAGGGAAGTAATGAAGAGCTAATGGCCATGTTAGATGCCCCTCTTTAGTTAAACATACCTCGCAATTAACACATTTGGTGCAAAACAAACATGGGACTTGCACGCTCACAAGCACCCTCATGTCAGTAAAACAAAGTGCCAATGTTGCCGTACTTTAGAGCTTTGCTCCTAAAAGCGCAGCTGACTGCTGCTCAAAGTTGAGAGCAAAAATATGTCTACATTTCCTCATGTGCAGTCTGCGGTGCTGGTGCCATTTGCAATGGTGATTGACATTGAGTTGCATGATGCTCAGTCTGTTCCTGGAGTTAGTGATTTTGTCTGTCGTGTGAACGTGCTGTTAAAATTAGTGCAGAACAATGGTTCTCTAGTTCATTTTCGGTAACTGTCTCCTGTGCCACATGCTACCACCCTTTTTCCTCAAATTTCCTAATCTCATTTAGCCACCTGATTGCCACCCATTCATGCATTCACCTACTCTTGGAATCCTCCCAGTGTTTTAGTGTGGTATTGCTTATATCTTCTCTGCATTACACATGCACTGCACTTCCTCTTTTTTTGATTTAGTCAAGATATCTCTGTTCCTGTTTCTTGCATAAGCATAAGAGGCAACTCAAGTGCACCATCTGGGCTTGTGATGCAATGTGTAGGGTGCTTCGTTTTTGGGTAAAACCTGGTTTCTTCCTACTGTTGCACCAAAAAAGATTCTTAAAGATCAGGTTCAACCCAAATTCTGTGCAAATGTGCCTCTAAGAAAGTGTGGTTTGAAGGTACACAAAGGCGAAGAACTGCTGGAGTGTAGTGGATGTCACATAATTCTTCTGACAGATTTTTTAAACAATTCTGGTTATTTTATTTCTGTTTTAATGCTTATTGTTTGTCGGTTGCTTATAATTTTTGGATAAACTGAAAACTACATGTACTGACTGGTATTTCATTCCAATAATTATACCCATTATTATGAAGCTGTGTTGGAAGGTAGGTGTGCATTTAGTATGCGTGCTTTGAATTTCAGTGACTGTTTCTGCAATGCAAAATGGAGGACAGGTCTCTGCTGTGCGAGTTTTTTGCAATGGAGTGAAAGTAGCTGGAGAAGCATTTGCTACTGTGTCACCCAGCCAAAAGTTCTCCCACAGACCACTGAGCTTCTGAATACCTATGGCTTAAAGCTCGAAGCTCAGGTTGCCCTTTCCGAGGTTTTCTGCATTAACGAGTGCAAGCCCAAGGGCTCAGAGCTAACAAGCATTTGAAACCATAGAGCTATACACAGTAGTGCTGGGGCCGTGCAGCAAGTCAGTGTGAATTAGGTCGTGATAAACATGGTTTACTGTAGAAAGCTAGTGTGAAAAAATAGTTGCGCTCACAGAACCGCTGTTTCTTTCTTAGTCGGTCATTGAAACAAAGCAACGCATGTAAAATTTTATATCTCACTGATCCCTCAATTTTTTTTCCAGCTAAAGACCAAGAGTTGCATGGAAGTTGTGCAAGCCACCAAGTTGCGTGTGATTTTTGCCAGGGACCTGGAGCAGGCTGGGAAATTAGTGGATGGCCAGTGGTATTCACTCAGTAAGGCACGCTTTTTCTGTAAGTACAGTTTTTGGCATGGCATTGCTTAGGAACGCATGCACTAATCTGACTACTCTATGCCCACCCATGCTTCAAGAATAATGAAGTACATGAAAAAAATTGATTGCCGAAAAAAAATTTCCGCTTCTGTTATGTTTTTCAGGAAAGTATTTGCCATTTCAAGGGCTGTGGAAACCTTAAAAATTATTATGTGCTTGTTGTGGCTTTTTTTTTTAAATTTCTTCCACGTATATGTTGGCCTGACCTTGTAGCTTGTCTGCATGAGATTGGCTGCTACCTACAGTTTGCTTTTTTGTTGCTCCTTTATTGCCTGTCACAATCTTTACTTTGCGTGGCAGTGTCATGTAGTTTGGGAAGTAATCTGATCTTATTTCTGCATTGGCCTGTAGTGCAAGTTTTTGCATGTGGGGCAGGTTTATGGTGTCCTTTTGTTTGCTGTAACTGCAGTTTGGCCATGAGGGTCAGAGGCTTAGTCCTTTTTTTATTTTGATGCAGTGTCATATACTTCATGCATAAATTAATGAAGTAAGCACTATTTTTTGTAATAAATATACATTCATTATAGCTGTGGCCATTATAAGTGCACTTGACTCTAAAATGGCTTTCTTTCGGCATTCAGTATTACATCTTAAAACCAGCCGGAAGACACAAAACAGGAGAAGAGATGAGCACAAGGTGAGGCTGGTCTAACAACTGAAATTTTATTGAAGGAAAGTGGCAAAAGAAGACCTGCAAAGAAATTCAAGCACGCAAGACCCCAAAGCAGTGAGAGGGAAAAAATAACCGAAAGGCACTGACGTACTAGTAAACCATCTAAAAAACTAATTCCTTGCAGTGAAGGTTCACCGACGGTTTAGCCAGGCACTTGTTTTTAGCCTTACTGATGTAGTAAGCCTCAACTATATCAGGACATATTTATCACTTCCCTAAACCACTGATGTGCCGCAGAAATCAGGCGTGCAAAGAGAAAGGTCGTCCTCCGATTGCATTCACGAGATTGAACGTGCAGTGTCAGGTGAAAATTCGCCTTCCTCTCTATAGAGTGAAAGTGCTCTCAGCCAGGTGCACATTCAGATATCTGCTTGTCTGCCCATAGTAGTTTCAGCTACGAGGCAGTGGAATGCAAAAAACCGGTTTACTTTTGCAAGTGGTGAACATTTTTTTATCTGCCACTGTGCACAGCGGACGATTACCCGTAGTTGTATCAAGCCTAGTCTGAACGAAGAAGCAAAGGGCTCCTACCTTACTTTTAGCGGTCAAGACAACAGCAACATCATACTTTGGTGCAACTTTCTTGGGATGGTGCGAAATGGCGTGGAGGTAAGGTATAGAGCCCGTCTTTTTGTGCTGCTCAACTACGTCAGCATCATGTGAACGGTGTTCCGTTCCCTCGAGAGAGTAAAAACACACTCTGACAGGTGCGCAAGATGGGCAAGTGGGAACCCAGGTGCCATTGGCTTGGAAACCTGCTCCGAGAATGCATTCTAAACACTGTGATGGCATGACTTCCATAAAGCAGTCGTGATGCATGTGATTGCCAACCTGTCCTTCACCAGCCTCGAGTGGTTCAACTCATAGCTAAGAAGCTTTCCCGATCTTAGGCTGTGGCGCAAACATATGTGGTCGTCCGCAAAGCGCAGGTCTAATTTAAGTCAAGAAGCTACAAACGGGTATGCTTAGTGAAATTCAGACCTAAAAGATAGGCTTTGATCACATGCCTAAAGATTTCTAAAACGTCTTGTGCCAACTTATCTGAGCCCTCCTTGTGCAAAAAAATTAGGTAGCTATCAACATAACGAAATGCTACTATGCCGAGGCCTTCCAAACAGGGCTTTGATGCGGTATCGCCTCTGGACAGAAGAATGTCGCGGAGGAACAGTGCAACCTGGGACCCTCTGCATATGCCTGATTTCTGATGTAAATACCGCCTTGCCAACTCACAAAAGTGGAGTTCTGTGGAGTTCTAGTTTATTGTGGACAGCAACCTGGGCAGGTGCTCTGCAGTGAGCATCGACATGGAGCGCCTGCACTATTCATTGTCACATGATAGACCTCTGAGGTATGTGCAAACTACATCAGGGTGAACAATGAACATGCTTTTACAGATAATAGCGTGATTTCGGTTGCTGGCTTCTTGGGGCTGTTGTCCTTTTACTGCAAATCCGCATTTGTCAATTGGCAGGGCGGTATTTACACGCAGGTCGTACCTTTGCTCAGCAACATTTTTTTGTCTAAAGTCAATAAGGCATTAGAGCCCTGTTTGGAAGACCTTGGCATAGTAGCATTTTGTTATGTTCATGACTGTAATTTTTCTGGACATAGAAGGCTCAGATAAGTGGGCACAAGATGTTTTAGGAGTGTTTAAGGCACGCGGTCAAGGCCTGTCTTTTACATCAGAATTGTCTAAGCAGAACCGTTAGCAGTTTCTTGATGCAGACTTGTGCTTTGTGGACGAATATGTTTGTCGGGGCTACAGCTAAAGATCGGGGAAGGCTCTTTTTAGCTACGAGTCGGACCACTCGTTGTTGGGGAAGGATGGTGAAGAGGTGTATTTTTCGCTGGTTAAGGTCAGTAAAGATGGAAACACTTGATCGGTGTGCAATCGTGTGCATGACATCAGCTTTAGATAAGTCATGCCATCACTGCTGAGGCCGCATTCTTGTAGCAGGTTTCCAAGCAGCTGGGTTCCCACTTACCCATCTCAACAACCTGTCATAGTATGTTTTCACTCGCTCGAGGGTAAGGAGCACATACTCCGATGATGCTGATACACCTTACCTCCACAGTATTTCACAGTCTCAAGAAAGTCGCGGGAAAGCGTAATGCTGCTGTTGGCTTAACAGCGAAGTGCAAGACAGGAGGCCTTTGCGCCGCCATTAAAAAGGCTTGATAAAGCTGGGTACTTGTCCACAATGGACAGTGTCACAAAAAAAGGTTCACCACTTGCAAAAGTATTGGAGTTTATTGCGTTCCACTGCCTTATGGCTGCAACTAATATGGGCAGACAGGCAGATATTTGAATTTGCACTTGACTAAGCACTTTCACTCTATAGGGGGAAGGCAAATTCTAATCTGGCACTGTATGCTCAAACTTGTGAATGCAAATCTGAGGATGACATGTCTCTTTGCACGCCTAATTTCCACGACACATTCGTGGTTTATGGAAGGGATAAATCTGTCGGTAGATAGTTGAGGCTTACTACATCGGTAAGGCTAAGGACACGTGTGGCTAAGCCATCGGAAAACCTTCACCGTAAGGAATTTACTTTTTTAGATGATTCATTAGTATGCCAGTGACCTTTGATTGCACTTCGCCCTTTCACTGCTTTGGGTTATTGTGCGCTTGTATCTCTTCGCGTGTCTCCTTTTGCGGCTTTCCTTCAATGATGCCGCCGCAGTGGCTCAGTGGTTATGGCGCTCGGCTGCTGTCCCAAAAGACGCAGGTTCGATCCTGGCCGCACCAATCAAATTTCAATGGAGGCGAAATTTTAGAGGCCCGTGTACTGTGCGTTGTGCACGCTAATGAACCCCAGGTGGTCGAAATTTCTGGAGCTCTCCCCTACGGTGTCCCTCATAGCCCGAGTCGCTTTGGGACGTTAAACCCTCACAAATCAAATAATCAAAATCTTCAATTAAATTTTTGTTAGTCCCGCCTCTTGAGCTCATGTCTTCTGTGTTCTGACTGGTTTTAAGGTGAGTCAGTACCAACTCGGCCAGTCATAAGCCTTGTTCAGTATTACAACGTTTTGAATAAAGTGAGAAGTTTACTAGGCTATGTTGCTGGGGATCGTGTCCGCAGCAGTTGTGGGCAACTCAGAAGAGATAGCGTCATATGATTGGTTGTGTAATTGGCAGAGGTTGATGTGAGGATGCTGCTCGAAAAGAAAATTTCATAATCGGATAATTATTTACAGCCAAAAATGTCCAAAAAATGGCTGGGCCAGAGAAAAAGTGCCGCAAAATTTGAAAACGCTGAAAGTAGGTGGAGCTACAGCGTAGTGCCAAGTGTGAAAAACTGGAAGTATGGACAAAGCCAAAGCTTGGCGCCAAGTTTGAAAACTCGAAATGAGCAATCACGTGACCAGTGATAAGTGTCCTATACTTAACCAGGACATAGGAAAAAGAATGATAAATTAGAGGCAATTAGGTAATTATTGAGATGCGAAAGGCAATGAACGCGTGATTAGACTGGGCGGGTATTCAGTGAGTGGGCAGGAACGATCCGTGGAGGAAAATTTGAAAACTCGAAATCGTTGCTGGGATGAAATGAGGGTAAAATAAGAGTTAATTGATAACCAATCAAGTCAACGAGAAAACAAGCATGGCGCCAATTTTGAAAGGCGACCAGTGTCGAGGAAGCATCAACGCTTTCACATTTTTTTTTGCGCAGGTAGCAGCGGTGATCTCTATTTTTCTTTTTTTTCAGCCAAGACAAAAACCATTTTTCTTGGCTCATGGGCGATGTATCTAGGAACCTGCGGCCAGGACAACGCTGGACAGCATGCATCAGCAAGCTCGAAAAAAAAGCACGAAACAGTAAATAAATATTGATCATTTTCATTTCAATTCTAGTGGTTTTGTGCATGAATTACTCTGGAATGCACAAAGCTTGTGTTAATTGACAGGCGACCATTAACAAGCTGTGCATTTTTGTGCATAGCCTACTCTAGAACACAAATCCTGTGTTAATTGACAGGTGACAGTAACTACTGTTACACAGTGTACGAGCACTACACAAGACACACTACAGCAGACAAGGCAAACTACAGAAGACAGACTACAGAAGACAAGACAGACTACAGAAGACATGACAGACTACAGAAGTCAAGACAGACTACAAAAGAGAGGACAAACTACAGAAGACAGACTATAAAAGACAAGAAAGACTACAGAAGACAGGACTACAAAAGACAAGACAGACTACAGAAGACAAGACAGACTACACAAGACATGCCCAAAATACGACAAGACTACAGACTACAGAAATTTTCTGTCTTAGAATCCTGTAGTGCGTTTTGACTGGGAATGAACGGGTAATTTGTCTGGGCGGGTATTTAGTGAGCGGGTGGGAACGATGAATGGCGGAAAATTTGAAAACTCTAAGTTGTTGCTGGAATAAAATGAGGGTAAAACAAGAGTTAATCGATAGCCAATCAAGTGAATGAGAAAACAACAACGGCGCCAAATTTTAAAGACCACCAGTGTCGAGGAGGCGTCAACGCTTTCACATTCTTGTTGTGCGGGTAGTTGCGGTGATCTCTTTTTTTCAGCCGAGACAAAGACCACTTTTCTTGGGTTGTGGGCGATGTATCTAGGAACGTGCGGCAAGGACAACTCTGGACAGCATGCATCAGCAAGCTCGAAAACAGAACATAACAGTAAAAAAAATGGATCATTTTTATTTCAATTCCAGTGGTTTTGTACATGAATTACTCTAGAATGCACAATGTTTGTGTTAATTGACAGGCGATCATTACCAAGATGTGCATTTTTGTGCATTGCTTACTCCAGAATACAAAAATCTTGTGTTAATTGACAGGCGACAAAGTAACGACTGCGACACAGTGTATGGGCACTACTCAAGACACACTATAGAAGACAAGGCAAACTACAGAAGACAAGGCACACTACTAAATTCAAGACAGAATACACTAGACAGGGCAGACTACACAAGACAGACTGTAAAAGACAAGACAGACTATATTAGACAGGACAGACTACGAAAGGCAAGACAGACTACACAAGACAAGACAGACTACACGACATGCCCAAAATACTACAAGACTACAGGCTACAGAAATTTTCTGTCTTAGAATCTGGTAATGTGTTTTGACTGGGAACTTTTAAATAGTAGCAGCTCACTGCAGCGCCTCTACAGCTGGGGGTGCACAGGCGCCCCTCCGCTATGAAGATTTTGTCTTCTGTGTGGCACTGTAGCCAAAGCTATTACAGACTCTTCCCGGCATATTCCGAACCACTCTGTTTTTTACTTCTCGTTTCTTTGTGTACGCTTCATATTGGCAGCTCGATTTCTGCTGCATCTTGATAGCACCACCGTGTCGCGTGGCCCATACAAGCACCCTGACCTCCAAGCAGGGAACTATAAAACCCATATAGGGGGCACCATACGTAATTCAGCAGCCGCGGCGATGAGTATTAATGGGCGACAACACAGCCGTCTGGGCTAACGATCGTTAAGGTAGGTGTTAAAAGGTAAATAAAAATAATAATGACGTCCCCGAACCGCCTGGCGTCACATGTGCCTACATAGGGCACTCCATTTTCGCGGACACATACGAATGCGCACATACCAGGTTGCCTCGATCAAAAAAAGGTGTGTCGCTTGGCTGCAGACAATATCTCCTAGGTCTCTGGAGACCTGTTAATTATTTTGGCTCTCCGGTGAAGTGTCTATAGGCAGGCTACAAATGCGACCTCATGAGATGGTGTGCGAGCTAACGGGCACGCGCCCCCAGTGACGGTTGTGGACGGCAGTAATGATTTGTGTTTAATTTTCAATAACCGCGCACAAAGGAGAAGAAATTACATGGTGTGGTGGACACGAAAGTGAGTATTATTGTAATTGTGTTTTTTAACAATGCACTTTTGAGGGTATTCCACCCGGAGAATAACGCCCGTATTCTTGCTCTCTCTTGAATTTTACTGTTTATTATACTAAGGCCTGATTAAAACCGGAAAAAAAGTAATATCAAACGCATCAAGCTCAATAGCTCGATGAGTCGTATAAAATCACAGGCACTGCTTGAATCGGCGCTCAGACATTGATTTATGTCGCACCACTGGCCCAATGTATCGATTCCACGCTCCGCATTGGCACCACCTGACGAAACTTCTTATACCCCACGCAAGCAATATTCAGAAATGATGTCAACGATTGAAATGATGTCAACGAGTTCAAACGGGTTTGAACAGATCGAGCACCGACGGGTTGTTCCGATTCTCTGCATACAATTTA
Source organism: Amblyomma americanum (assembly GCA_030143305.2). Lineage (NCBI taxonomy): Eukaryota > Metazoa > Arthropoda > Arachnida > Ixodida > Ixodidae > Amblyomma > Amblyomma americanum. The sequence continues at coordinate 10,414 of JARKHS020023337.1, forward strand.
CTCCCTGGTATTTAAACTTGCTGAGGCTTGGTGGTTGGAAGAGCGCAGTGTTACTGAGGTGTAGGGCAGTTTATATGGGCGCACAGGGCCAGCTTTGTATTGCACCTGATCGTTATATGCATGCGTGTCAGAGCGCCTTGAGAAGAGAATAGAAAAAACGCAGGCGAGCAGATTTATTGTACCTCGGTTATGATAGGGCACCGTCAAATGTAATTGTGGGCTCTTCAGTGTGCCGTAACGAACCGGAAAAAGCGATGGCGATACGATATTTTTGGGTCCTTTACCACAGATGGTGTTCTTTGGAGCTTCTTCGCAAGGTACTTTCGCGAACCCATAATGTGTCCACGGCGCGTTCTTGACCACGATCCTTCGAATTCAGCTCTGCGTCCACTGTCGCGTTGTTGCTCTCATTTCTCGCAGAGAGTATTGTCTTCACAAAGTCCGCAAAGTCGCGACTGCATTGATGCAGATCAGGCAAGTCGCGATGGTCGACGAGAGCGTACGCTTCTCGGAAAGCATCCATGACAGCAAACATGACTTCCTGGGCCAGATTGTCACTGCGGTACGCCCTCGCGAGCTTGACAACGGCTGTCGGGGTCAAGCGGCGCTGTGCTTGCGTCCTCTTGGACATCATGCGTTGGAGTCGCCAGCAGCTTAGAGGGATGAGACGAGCCTTCACCATGAGAGAAGGCCGTGAGGGGTGACCGCTGAAGGCTGTAAGGTCTCTCATGAAGTCCTTGATTCCGCTGAGGAACCCTATCGTTGGACGGAACACAGCCTCGTGTTTTCCCGGTTTCGTCCGCGAAGAAACCCTTTCCGCTTGTGGCCTCGGAGGGCAAAGGGCTCCGCGCCAACTGGTGCTTGTTGTAATAGATGAACGCCAGACTCCTGATATAGAGTGCAAATTCTTCGTACCTTTCAAGCACGGTGATGATGTTCACAATGAGACCGGGCCTGGAGGAGTCACTGTGCCATCGCTGCCCGTCCCGTGAATTCCTGGACTGGTTTCTCGTAGCCGCCGAAGCCAAAGCGCGATGCCTTTTCTCACCGTTCCGCCTTGGCATGCTGCTGCTGCTGCTGTTGCGAGGTAGGTGGGTACAGGTAAGCCTCAGCCTCAGCCGGCACGCGGGACGCGGCTGCGTAGCCTTCGTCGTCGTTTCCTGCAGAGCGTGCCACGGGGTGTGCCTCTGATGTCAAGGATGGAAAAAGGCGTAAATTCCGTAATGTTTAAGTTCCTGTTCGAAATTAAGAGTGGATGAATGGCAATATTGACTAAAAATTGCATTTTTTAATTTTAATGCTAAATTATGCCGGCATTCTTGGAAAATGTTTCGACGAAGTGCCAACCGCAGGTGTCAAATAGAAGTAATTTAAAAATGGCGCAAACACGCCCCCTACTGTGGCCTCGCTTACGCACTGAAATTTTCTTGCGATGCGCTTTCGTGTTTCCATCCATCTCATCAACCAAACCTAAGCGGCAGTAAGGATTAGAAGACAGCGCACACGCGTACCGTTTATTAGTTAGCTTATTTTTGATTATGATGGATTTTCATGGCAAGAGCGTCGATGGCCAAAGAGCTCCATAGTATAAGGTATTTTTATCCTGCTCAAAGTGGGATCAAAAACCCATTTCCCAGGCATTTCTCCCTAAAGAAGCCGACCATCAGACCAGACGAGGGGAAAGCTCGTACACACGGTATCAACGCTGGGTACCCGGTTTCTACGGAGATCGAACATCGCAGATCCCGAATGGGAGCTGGATGCCTAGACCATTAGGCCATCGCTGTGATCTTGTTGCCTCTTGCTTTCGCGACAGCCTTAAGCCTCCTGCTGCGTCGAGAATCCGTCCGCTTAGTCGTCTTCAGCTGTGCTTTCGTTGAGAGCGAAAATCCACGAAAAAGCAACCTAGCTGCAAAACCTAGGTCACGTGACTTTGTGGCATCATCACAAACTGCCCACCAGATTTTGAGCCAACTGACCACCATGGCAGATTGCAGCTCAATTAGTCATTTGTCGCGAGAAGATACCACGAGGAGCAACGCATCGGTGGAGTCATACAAGCCACACCGACTGCAAAACCTCCTTTCACAGGGCCATCACTTAACAGTCGTACCACTTCTCCAGGAATATCATAAGGGCTCAAAGCGGTCTGTGAATGCATACGCGTGAATAACCCATTCCGCATATATCAGCGTTAGACCAGCAAAGTTTACTCTTCTATCATATATATATATATATATATATATATATATATATATATATATATATATATATATATATATATAATATATATATATATATATATATATATATAGAAAGATAAACGTATTTGGTTGCTAGAGGCAAAAATTCAAAGTTGAAAACGCTTCATTTAGCCATAGATTTATTTTGAGTCGACGTTTCGGACAGAGCCTGTCCTTTCTCAAGACTGAAGTTACAGGGGTCTTCTTCCTCTTCTTAAGGAGTTGGCACTGGCACACATGTACGACACATGAACAAAAGAAACAAACGGTGGCAAAGAATACTAGAAAAGATACAGATAGAAAGGGAAAAAAGGGGGAACAAATAAAAAAGAAAAACGTGTTGTACCCCGCCGCCCACCCCGAAGCCGCGGGGAGCCGACCCCGGACGAGGGAAACAAAAAAAAAGGAAAACACGGAGCGGGAGAGGATAATGGCTACCCATCAAGGCAACAGAGCGGCGGCGTGTAAGGTGGACAGGAGCAGACGGTGGCGGGATCGCCCTACACACAAAAGTTAAAGACGCGTGCACTCGCGTGCCCCGTACACAAAGAGTAAACAAATAAACAGAATAAAATGCAGACAGGGTCGGAGCTTCCGTCATCTTGAACCACTCCGGCAGCCAGAGCCAAGGCCGAATCAGCGGCGCCGTGAGCTTAACTAAACACACGTGCACTGTGCATGAAAACACCCAGACACACAGCAGTAAAACATCCGAGCTCATGCCAGTGTCGTGTGGCGGCTAAATGACAATGGCGGGAGCATTTAAGCGAGTAAGGTGTACAGAAACAGACGGTGGCGGAATTGTCCAACATATATAAATTGGAGATGCTTGCACTCGCGTGACCTGGCCAGAAAAAGTAAACAAATAAACAAAATAAAATGCAGACAGGACAGGAGACTTCCGTCATCTGGAACCATTTCCGCAGCCCGAGTCAAGGTAGAATCAGGGCGCCGTGAGCTTAACTACACACACGTGCACTGTGCCTGAAAACACCCACAAAAGAAAAAAAGTGGAAAAACATCCGAGTTCGGCCAAGTGTGGTGTGGGAGGTAAATGTGAATGGCGTGAGCAATTAGGCAAGGGTTCTTCAATTGCACCCCGTCGTCAAGGTAATCGAACTGGGAAGATAGGGGCAGGATGGGGTAGGGAATGAAGAAATTTGTGTGAGCTTGAAAAAGATGTCGCTGGCAAGAAACGACCGAGGTATGTCAAGCTGGCTCTCGTAATGTCAGCAACGGCCCTGCAAGGGGCGGATGGAGGACAATACACCTGGACTTTCATTAATGCCGTGAGGAATTGTTTCAAATTTGTAAATGAAGTACGACTCGCGTTGTTCTCTTTCCCGGGTGTTGTGGAACCCACCCTGTAGGACTGTTAACTTAATTGCATCAAATGGGTGGTTTCGCTCATTAATGTGTTTTGACAAGGGAAGGTTGGGTAGGGATAAGATATGCGCGCGGTGGTTATTAAAGCGAATTCGTAGAGGGTTGACGGTCTGTCCAATGTACTGCATACTGCACACACTGCATTCTAGGAGGTATATTACGTTGCAGGAATCACAATCAAAGTTGCCATTAATTTCCCATTTGAAGCCTGAAGCTGTGCTTACTGCACAGCTTGATGTTTGTATGTGTTTGCAGACCTGGCATCTACTTTTTCCACAGGGCCGGCACCCCAAAACCGGCTGGTTATTTGTTTTTGAGTGTACAAGAATATTTTTAATGTTTTTTGGTCGTCTGTAGATCACGTGAGGGGGAGCAGTGAAAATTTTGGTGAGGCGCTCGCTTTGTTCGAGGATGTTGAAATGTTTTCTGAGGATTTTGTTTACGTTAGGCGGGTTACTGGTGAAGGTAAGTACGAGATTGGCCCGGTGGTCTGTTTCGTCGTTGTAGCGACATCCCTCCAGTATTTGCTCTCGGTTGAGTTTAGATGCCTTTTCAATGGCATCGTCGACAATGGCGGGGGGGTATCGTTGCTTAATGAGGACTTCTCGCATGCGTTTGGAATTTTTTACGAAGTCCTCGTCTTGGGAACATATTCTTTTAAATCGATGTGCCTGAGAGTATGGGATGCTTGTTTTAGAGTGACGAGGATGGCAGCTTTGGAAGTGTAGGTATTGTTGGCGGTCCGTCGGTTTTCTATATACACCGGTGGTAAGTGAGCCTTTGTTTACCGAAATCTCAACATCTAGAAAGTTAATTTTGGTGTTGGAGTACGTGTAAGTGAAAGATATGTTGGGGTGGACGAGGTTGAAGTTTTCAATAAAACGTACGAGTTCTTGCTCTGTGTCAGTCCATATTAAAAAGATGTCATCCAAGTAGCGTTTGTATAGGGTGGGCTTAATGGGGCAATCTTTCAGAAATTTGGATTCAATACTATGCATGAAGATATTGGCGTAGGTTGGTGCCATCCTTGTACCCATGGCTGTGCCATTAATTTGCAAATAGTGTTCATTGTTAAATTCGAAGTTGTTATATTCGAGTACGATTTTTGCCAGTATTTCTAAAACACGTGGGGTAGGGGTTTCCTCCTTTCTGTTTTGTTCATACGCTTCGATCAGAGATTTAATGCCATCGGAATGAGGAATGTTTGTGTAGAGAGAGACTACATCTAGTGTTGCCAGGAAGGCTCCTTCCGGGAGTTTGAGACCTGCTATTGCGCGAAGGAAATGGTTTGTGTCGCGTATGTATGATGCGTGTGTTGTTGGAATATGTCTAATTAGTGTGTCAATGTAACTGGAAATTGGTTCTGTAATCGTGCCAATGCCAGATACTATAGGGCGGCCAGGATTATTCTTTTTGTGGATTTTCGGTAACATGTAGAATCGGCCCGGCGACGGGTGTGGTGCGGTGAGGGCTTTAGATAACCGTAGGGATATGTCCCCATTCTTCGCAAGTTGACCCAGGGTCTCCGCTACAAAATGTTGGTATTGCGCAGTTGGGTCTGCTTCAAGACGTTGATAGAAACTAATGTTAGAGAGTTGTCTCAAGCCTTCTTCAATGTATTTTTCGCTGTCCATGACAACTATACCACCTCCCTTATCCGCTGGTTTTATGATTATATCTGTCCTTCTGCTCAGAGCCTTCAATGCATCCCGTTCGTTTTTAGACAAGTTCTGCCTCCCTGGAGTTTGGTTCTTGTAGGCGTAAATAATGTCTTTCTGGACGGCGTTAATGTACATGTCCAAGTGTTTGTCCCTTCCTATACTAGGAGTCCAGTGGTGGTTAGTAACGACGAGTTCTCTGCTATCCGCGGTAACCCGCGCCCGATCGAAGAAGTATTCCCGGAGTCGCAACATTCGTGCAAAGTTGTCCAAATCTTTTAACACCGAGAATTCGCTGTATTTACCGGTGGTAGGGCAGAATGTAAGGCCTCGAGAAAGGACGGATATTTCCTCTGTCGTTAAGGCCCTGGTTGATAGATTAATAATATTGTGCTGGAAAGCAAAGTCGGCGCTTGGAACCGCAAGATTATTATTAGTAGGTGCTGTCATTTCAGATCGTTCTACGCGTGTTTCTTGAACTGTTGACGTTTGTGTCGTTCTACTGGATTTGTTGTTGGAGTTTATTATAATAGTGGGGTTAATATTTGTAGCTGCCTCCGTTCTTGATTCTTTTTCGCTTGTTATTGATTTTGACCACACGTGTTCTGGAACCCCGTTCGAAAATTTTTTTGTCTGCAAACACATACAAACATCAAGCTGTGCAGTAAGCACAGCTTCAGGCTTCAAATGGGAAATTAATGGCAACTTTGATTGTGATTCCTGCAACGTAATATACCTCCTAGAATGCAGTGTGTGCAGTATGCAGTACATTGGACAGACCGTCAACCCTCTACGAATTCGCTTTAATAACCACCGCGCGCATATCTTATCCCTACCCAACCTTCCCTTGTCAAAACACATTAATGAGCGAAACCACCCATTTGATGCAATTAAGTTAACAGTCCTACAGGGTGGGTTCCACAACACCCGGGAAAGAGAACAACGCGAGTCGTACTTCATTTACAAATTTGAAACAATTCCTCACGGCATTAATGAAAGTCCAGGTGTATTGTCCTCCATCCGCCCCTTGCAGGGCCGTTGCTGACATTACGAGAGCCAGCTTGACATACCTCGGTCGTTTCTTGCCAGCGACATCTTTTTCAAGCTCACACAAATTTCTTCATTCCCTACCCCATCCTGCCCCTATCTTCCCAGTTCGATTACCTTGACGACGGGGTGCAATTGAAGAACCCTTGCCTAATTGCTCACGCCATTCACATTTACCTCCCACACCACACTTGGCCGAACTCGGATGTTTTTCCACTTTTTTTCTTTTGTGGGTGTTTTCAGGCACAGTGCACGTGTGTGTAGTTAAGCTCACGGCGCCCTGATTCTACCTTGACTCGGGCTGCGGAAATGGTTCCAGATGACGGAAGTCTCCTGTCCTGTCTGCATTTTATTTTGTTTATTTGTTTACTTTTTCTGGCCAGGTCACGCGAGTGCAAGCATCTCCAATTTATATATGTTGGACAATTCCGCCACCGTCTGTTTCTGTACACCTTACTCGCTTAAATGCTCCCGCCATTGTCATTTAGCCGCCACACGACACTGGCATGAGCTCGGATGTTTTACTGCTGTGTGTCTGGGTGTTTTCATGCACAGTGCACGTGTGTTTAGTTAAGCTCACGGCGCCGCTGATTCGGCCTTGGCTCTGGCTGCCGGAGTGGTTCAAGATGACGGAAGCTCCGACCCTGTCTGCATTTTATTCTGTTTATTTGTTTACTCTTTGTGTACGGGGCACGCGAGTGCACGCGTCTTTAACTTTTGTGTGTAGGGCGATCCCGCCACCGTCTGCTCCTGTCCACCTTACACGCCGCCGCTCTGTTGCCTTGATGGGTAGCCATTATCCTCTCCCGCTCCGTGTTTTCCTTTTTTTTGTTTCCCTCGTCCGGGGTCGGCTCCCCGCGGCTTCGGGGTGGGCGGCGGGGTACAACACGTTTTTCTTTTTTATTTGTTCCCCCTTTTTTCCCTTTCTATCTGTATCTTTTCTAGTATTCTTTGCCACCGTTTGTTTCTTTTGTTCATGTGTCGTACATGTGTGCCAGTGCCAACTCCTTAAGAAGAGGAAGAAGACCCCTGTAACTTCAGTCTTGAGAAAGGACAGGCTCTGTCCGAAACGTCGACTCAAAATAAATCTATGGCTAAATGAAGCGTTTTCAACTTTGAATATATTTATATATATATATATATATATATATATATATATATATATATATATATATATATATATATATATATATATATATATATATTGTTACGGGAATAAACGCCCAGGGCACGGCGTAATCCGACCAAGTGCCCTGGGCTTAAGAAGACAAGGCGCGGGGAGCGCGCGCAGAGACGAAAATAAGGATTGGAGCCCACCGGGCGGTGTTCCTGGAGCTCTCTCCGACCAGGCGTGGTTTTCTTGGGGCGAGACTGTCGTCCCATTTCAATATATATATATATATATATATATATATATATATATATATATATATATATATATATCCGGGAAATCTGCCGTGTTCATTCTCCAAAGTTGCCGTCACGCTGCTTTTTCGTCGCTTTCTTTGCGATGCAAGACGCGACCAGATTTATCTCGATTGATCGCATCCAGGCAGAGGCAATTCTACGTTGTTCCAGAATGTTCTCTGAAAGGATACAACCTAAAAAAACAGCAGTGGTTACCACTGGGCCACGATCCGTGGTGTACTGTATTACTCAGCTAGCCAGTTTCAAAAGTAAACAAAATCAGGTTTTTATTGTTTTACTTTATAAAAAAACCAGGTTTAAACATTCTTGAGCATATAACTTTTTGTCGTGATTAGCTTCTTGTCTAGGTGACAAGAAGTTTCAGCAACGGACTACGTTTTTCTCAAGGAGGAATTCTGTGATAAAGAGGAGGAGGGAAAGGCATGGATGTTAACCAGAAAGGGGTTCCGATTGGCTACACTGCACTGGGGAAGAGGAATTAGGGCACTAAAGGGAGGAAGAGAGAAGGAGAAAAGGGCATAACACACACACACGCACAACGCTGTGACAATTTGTCACTCAATTCCGTCGCTCTCAAGTAGGCAAAGAGTGCCTTGTGTGCCTTGAGAGGAGTCGACTGCTGTGGCCACGATCAGAGGATATTTTGCTCTGATAATGGGCGAGGATCGAGGCGGTCCAGGACACAACACAGTGTATGTCTTGCACTAGCAAATGCAGGGCACTCACAGAGAAGATGAGCGATGGTCTCCTCACAACCACAGCTTTCACAGGCACGACTGTCGGCCATCTCCATCTGGAAAGCATAGTGGCGGGTAAAAGCAACACCGATCCATAACGGCATAACAATGTTGCTTCGCGACGTGCTAAGTTACGTGGAAGATGAAGGCGCAGTCCAGGGTCCTTGAGGCGGAGGTTGCAAAGCTCTCCCGTGTTCCACGCTTAAAGTGTGAGCTCCATCGCCAAAGGGCGAAGCCCACACGACGCCTCAGGTCATGATATTGGAATCCTCACTGGAAGTCCATCGTTGTGATCAGAACGCGCAGCCGCATCAGTCTCGTGATTACCGTTAATACCACAGTGTCCTGGCAGCCATTGAGAAATGATGTCATGACCTTTGGAAACGGTGCCGTGGTACAGTAGACGGATCTCAGCAACAGGTTGCTCTTGCGACCCGCGGCGTAGCGAAGCTTGAAGGGCTGCTTTAGACTCGGTGAAAACCGTCCAGTCATATGGAGGTTTCCGAAGGATATACTCTACCGCAGACCGTAAGGCTGCTAGTTCCGCGCCAGTTGAAGATTTTGGATAGGTCGTCTTTACTTTCATGAAGATGGATCTATCCGGTATCACCACCGACCCCGCAGAACTGGTCGAGTGAACTCATCCATCTGTGTTAACATGTATGCGGTGACTGTCGTAAGAAATCACTTGATTCAATGTCAGTTTGAAAGCGGGCAGTGATACACCAGCTTTCTTCGTAACGCCAGGAATATAGAAGTGGACCCGAGGTTCATGAAGACTCCATAAGGGTGAGCACGGTCTTGACACAGGGGAGAACTCAGATGTAAGATATGAACGATGGGCTTCAATGACTTTGGCGAATAAGTACGCGGCCTAATTATTGGGAGTGTTGCCAGATGATGACAGGGAACCAGTGTGAGGTGCCGAATATGTGTTCTCATGATGTCAATAGCAATGTATGTAGTAACAGGAAGTTCCCGGGCAACAAGAACAGTTGCTGCTGTTGATGCACATTTAGGCAGTCCAAGGCAGATACGGAGAGCTTGCTCTTGCCCACTTTGAAGAGTCTTGATATTTGTCTTTCTAATGGAACTGAATATCGGAAGACTGTACCGCATGTAGCCCAGAATTAGGGAACGGTACAGTTGTAGCATCCAGCGCGCTGATGCGCCCCAGGACTTTCCCCCGAGGAAGGAGAGGGCGTGGACAATCGCAAATAGTCTCTTTCTCATGTCGTAGATAAGTGGACTCCACGAGAAGTTCCTGTCGATGACAACACCTAAGAATCTGTGGCTTCTCTCGTAGGGAATGGCTTCGCCATTGAGGCGAATGGTGTAACGTGACATTATTTTACATGGGAACGCCACGAGTGAACACTTTTCGGTCGAAATATTCATGCCCTGCAAGCGAAGATAAGATGTCAATATCGATGCTGCCTTTTGAAGTCTGGCACGAACTTGAGGACGGGTAACCCCTGATGCCCAAATACAGATATCATCTGCATGTACAGAGATCTGAGCAGATTGTGGCAATACGTAGGCCAGGCCGATGAGAGCAAGGTTGAAGAGAACTGGGCTCAGCACCCCAACCTGAGGGACTCCGCGCGAATTACGGTGTAAGGACGTTGGTCCGTCCATCCGCAGTCAGGACAAAAAACGAACTCTCCGATAAATAGCGGCGTATCCAGCTGAACGTGCGGCCTACGATATCAGCGGCTTCCATTGCGTCCAAAATGGTTTGATGCGTTACGTTGTCGTACGCGCCCTTCATATCCAAAAACAATGCCACGGTCAATCTTTTCAAACTGTTGCTGTGTTGCACCGATGTTACAAGGTCAACCACGTTGTCGATAGAAGAGCGGCCCCGTCGGAACCCAGACTTGAAGGTTTGATAAATCTTATATCGCTCCAAGTAACATTCCACGCGTGTGAGCAGCAGCTGGCGAGTGAAATTGGACGTATGATGAAAGGTCCAGCGGTGATTTCTCCGGTTTAAGAAGTGGAACCAGACGAATGGTCTTCCAAACATGAGTAACTATGACAGCTGTGCATGATTTGCTATAAGTGTCCAAAAGAGCCTGTCGAGCATCTCGGCCAATGTTGGCAAGTGCAGATTACGTCGCACCATCGGCGTTGGTGAAAATGACCTTCTATAACAAGCCAGCGCAGCATCAAGTTCTTCCATGGAGAATACTACATCCATCCGAGAATCCCGTGCGGTTGGAACATTGTTGCAGTGCAGCGTTGCGCCAGGATTCGGTGGGCCTGTTATTCATGCGCAGAAATCTTCGGCTACCTCAACCACATGGCGGCTTTGGTGGAGCACTACGGATTTGAACGGGTAGCGCTGTTGAGGGGACGTGCAAAGACACCGAATTACACTGCAAACGCGTGACAAAGGCTTCCATGGATCATGTGGTTTGCAAAATGTCATCCAGCGTTGTGTTTCAGTGCCTGAATTCTGCGCTGAATCTTCTGTATGCGCCTAGCATCTCTTGGGTCTAGGCGAGACTTTGTGCGTCGGTATCTGCGCTCTGCCCTGCGTCATTGTGATGGCAGTCGCTACAATTCGAAGTCAAAATCGGTGTAGTTAGCGACAGGGTTAAAGGGGCAGGTGGCGTGTTCATGGCCTCCTTAATGTTTTGTTCAACACCGGTAAAGAAGCCCTCTGTGCAAGCTGTCAACATAAGTAATTTAAAACCCGTCCAGTCAATGGGCTGCCTACACATGGCTGGGGAAAATGTGGAATGGCCGGTTATAACCAGATAGGCCAGGATATGGTCGCTGCCATGGGTTCCTACATTCGAAAACCACCGGACGTTGTTGCTAAGGCACTGTGAAACCAAAGTCAAGTCCAAGCAGCTTCTATTAGTCACCCCTCGAATATAGGTCGGGCTTCCATCATTAAGGCACTGGAGGTCATGGTCAGAGGCGAAGGACTCAAGCTGTCTTCCCCTAACGCCCATCCTAACGCCTCCCCACATGGTGTGATGAGCATTGAAGTCGCCCTAAATGACCCACGGAGCTGTTGTATCTCCCATCGAATCATTCAACCTTCTAGCGTCGAAACCATCTGATGGCGCCAAGGACACCGCCAGTAGCGTGAACGTCCCGTCTCGGCTCTTCACTGTCAGGCAAACGTACTGATTGTCTTCGTTCGGAGGAACTGAATGTTGCACATATGTAAGTTTACTTCGAATTTAGACGTTGACTTTTTTGGATCTGTTGCGCGTGGGTGACGCAAATGCCTTGTAACCGGATATTCGCAGAATTGTCGGGGTCTTCGGTTCACAAATCACAAGAATGGGGAAGTGATTCTTGTAGATTTAGTGCCGTAAATCGGAAATCCGGGACAGGAGTCCACGAGGATTCCATTGGAAAATGAAAGCTTGCTTGACTTTCTTTTGAAAAGAATGGTCCGAAGGAGCCGGGATGCATTCTACTGTTGAGCCGCAAGAACTGGATATAGCGCGTCCAGCACTTGAAGTGCTCTATTTGCTGCTGGCGTGCGTAGGCCGGAAAGCAGAGCACGCATGGCATTCATTAGTAACGTTAGCATTGCAATCACTTGCTATCTGGGTCATGGCCTTGATCGTGCCTGTTGGCTCGATCAGTCTTAGGCGCTGCGCACTGCCCTGAGTGCGCCAACATACCTGACACAGTAGGCATAGAAGACATTGGCAGTGGTGGCCAAGTTGCATCTGAGGCAGCAGGATTAGGAATTTTATACGGTGGTCCTAATTTTGGGCGGAGCTTCAATGGAGACCTAAGTTGTATCCGACTATAGTAACTTTCCACTCTTTGTCTCGAAAGTTCGCTATCAGCTTTAAATTTAGCAGGAATGAGAGCGGCGGGCCTTCGGTTCGACGACCGCCGAGCACACTTGTTAAGCCGCGGCCGAATGATTCAGTTCATTGTTGGCGCAAGCGAGCCCAAATAAAGTGTTTTGTATAGACACATTTCGCAGCCTTCCTGTTCTCCGGACTGCATAGATGGAATGCATATATAAGTATATATTTATACATATATATCTTATGTCCATAATATGCCGAGGCTGAGTTCATTAAAAAGTCTGTTTCACATTGAAATCCTTCGTGCAAAATTGATTGCAATGTTTAACGCATTTTTGTATATATATGGAGCCTACAGTAACCGAAGCCAAAAGGCATAAAGCAGTGTTTAATTTTTTTTAATAAGTTGTGCGGATCAGTGGGATAATATTGCTTAGATTAGTCTACCGCTTAAATAAATTTACTTATAAGGCAGCAGAAATACAACCATGCCGCCGGTGGGATCCGAACCCACGACCTCCTAATATCGCGTCAGGTGCTGTAACAACTGAGCTCTGGCGACGGCTGACCAATCTGGTGCTCTCGTGGGTATATATGTTTATTGGGTGTAAGTGAGCCTTGAGAGCGTTCACCAGCGCCACCCTCGTTCATGACGGCGGACGTAGCAAGTCCTTTATTACCGTGAGTGTGATGTGGAACATCATCTAACGGCGAGGGCAGAAACTGTGCGAGGGCCGTCTAAAGCTACCTATGGCATGAAGACTACCAGAACCGAGACCCCCGTTAAGCAGGCAAGGTAAAGGAAATGAGGGGCTCGTTTGACAAACTTTGGAGGGAGCCAACAGTCACCGAAATTAAGGTGCATAGGTGATTGTTTAATTTTTTTTATTGTGTAGTGCTGGTCAGTGGGACATTTATACTTATGTTAATATATCGCGTAAAGAAAATTATTTATAAAGCAGCAGAAAAACATCCATCCCGCCGCTGGGATCCGAACCTGCGACCTCCGAATACTGCTTCCGGTGCACTATTAACTGAGCTACGGCGACGGTTGTCCCGAATTCGAAGGTTATGGGTTCAGATTACAACCGGCGGCATGGTTGTTGTGTTTTTCTGCATTATATGTAATTTTTTAAGCGATAGATTAACCTAAGTAATATTATACAGGAAGGGTGCGAAAATGGTGTCTATACAAAACTCGTTATTTGGGCTGGCTTGCGCCCACAATGAACTGAATCACTCGGCGGCGGCGTAGCAACCAGCATGCTCGCCGGTCGTCGAACAGAAGGCCCGCCGCTATCATTCCTGCTAAATTTATAGCTGATAGCAAACTGTCGAGATAAAGAGTGCAAAGCTACTATAGTCGTATACAACTTAGGTCTGCATTGAAGCTCCACCCACATTTAGGACCAACGCACAGAATTCGTAAGCCTGCTGCCTCAGATGCAACTTGGCCACCACTGCCAAAGCCTTCTGTGCCTACTGTGTAAGGAATGTTGGCGCACTAAGGACAGTGTGCAGCGCCTACGACTGATCCAGCCAACCGGCACGATCAAGGCCATGGCCCAGATGTGCAGCTTATTGCAATGCTAACGTCACTAATGAATGCCATGCGTGCTCTGCTTTTCAGCCTACGCACGCCAGCAGCAAATAGCGCACTTCAAGTGCTGGACGCGCTACATCCCTTTCTTGCGGCTCTACACTACAGTAGAAGACATTCTGGCTCCTTCGGACCTGTCTTTTCTAAAGAAAGTCAAGCAAGCATTCATTTTCTAATGAAATGCTCGTGGAATCCAGTCCTGTATTTCCGATTTACGGCACTACGTCTACGAGAATTACTTCCCCATTCTTGTGATTTGTGAACCGAAGACCCCGACAATTCTGCGAATATCCGGTTACGAGGCATTTGCATCACCCACGCGCAACAAATCCAGCAAATTCATCGTCTCCATTCGACGTGAACTTACATATGTGCAACATTCAGCTCCTCCGAACGAAGACAATCATTACGTTTGCCTGACAGTGAAGAGCCGAGACCGGACGTTTACGCTACCGGCGGTTTCCTTGGCACCATCAAGTCGTTTCGACGCCAGAATGTTGAGTAGTTTCATGGCAGCTACACCTGCTCCGTGGGTCATTATGGGTGACTTCAATGCTCATCACACCATGTGGAGAGGCGTTAGGATGGACGTTAGGGGAAGACAGCTTGTGTCCTTCGACTCTGATCATGACCTCCAGTGCCTTAATGACCGAAGCCCGATCTATATTCGAGAAGTGGCTTGTAGAAGCTGCTTGGACTTGACTTTCATTTCACAGTGCCTTAGCAGCAGTGTCCGGTGGTTGTCGGATGTAGAAACCCATGGCAGCGGCCATATTACAACCTATCTGGATATAACCGGCCAGTCCACATTTCCCCCAGCCATGTGTAGGCAGCGCAATGACAGGACAGATCTTAATTTACTTATGGAGGCTGCTTGCACAGAGAACTTCTGTACCGGTCTTGATCAAGAAATTAAGGAGGCCATAGAATACTCCACCTGCCCCTTTAACCCTGTCGCTAACTACACGAAATTTGACGCAGATACCGACGCACGACTTCGCGCCTAGACCTAAGAGATGCTAGGCGCATACAGAAGATTCAGCGCAGAATTCAGGCACTGCAAACACAACGCTGGAGGACATTTTGCCAAACACGTGATCCATGGAAGCCTTTGTCACGCGTTTGGAGTGTAATTCGGGGTCTTCACACATCCCTTCAACGGTGCTCCCCGTTCAAATCCGTAGCGCTCCACCAAATGCGCTGTGTGGTTTAGGTAGCCGGAGATTTCTGCGCAAGAATAACAGGACCTCCGAATCCAGGCGCAACGCTGCACTGCAACAATGTTCCAACCTCACGGGATTCTCGGATGCATGTAATATTCTCCATGGAAGAACTTGATGCTGCGCTGGCTTGTTGTAGAAGGTCATCATCACCAAGGCCGATGGTGTGACGTACTCCGCACTTGCCAACCTTGGCCAAGAAGCACGACGGGCTCTTTTGGACACTTATAACAAGTCATAGACTGCTGGAATAGTTCTCATGATTGGAAGACCAGTCCTCTGGTTCCACTTCTTAAACCGGGGAAATCACCGCTCCACTTTTCATCATAGCGTCCAATTACACTCTCCAGCTGCGTCGGCAAAGTCATGGAATGAATGCTGCTCACACGCGTGGAATGGTACTTGGAGCGATGTCAGAGTCATCCAACCTTCATGTCTGGGTTCCGACGGGGCCGCTCTTCTGTTGACAACGTGGTTGAGCTTGTAACGTCAGTGCAACACAGCAAAAGTATGAAACGATTGACCGTGGCATTGGTTTTGGATATCAAGGGCGCGTACGACAACGTAACGCATCAGGCCATTCTGGACGCAATGGAAGCTGCTGAGGTCGGAGGCCGCACGTTCAGCTGGATACGCAGCTATTTATAAGAGAGGTCGTTTTTTGTCCTGACTGCGGACGGACGGACCAAAGTCCTTACACCGAAATTCGCGCGCAGTCCCTCAGTGTGGGGTGCTGAGCCCAGTTCTCTTCAACTTTGCTCTCATCGCCCTGGTCGACGTATTGTCACAATCTGCTCAGATCTCTGTATATGCAGATGATATCTGTATTTGGGCAATATGGGTGACCCGTCCTCAAGTTAGTAGTACCTGCAGTACCTGAATCTCATATAACGATGAACGTCATCTAACGACGAGGGCGGAAACTGTGCGGAAGCCCTCAGATGCTACCTATGGCATCAAGACTGCCAGAACCGAGACCCTTTTTAAGCAATTAGCAGACAAGGAAAAGGAGATGAGGGATTTGTTTCTGACAAACTTATGAAGGGAGCCAACAGTCACCGAAACCATGGTGCATAGTGGAATGGTTATTATTATGTTTTTTTAGTGTGTAGTGCTAATCACTGGGTTATTAATATTTCGATTAATCTATCGCTTAAAGAAAATTACTTATTAAGCAGCCGATATAAAGCAGCAGATTGGACGGCCGTCGCCGTAGCTCAGTTGGTAAGAGCACCGGGCGAGATATTCGAAGGTCGTGGGTTCGGATCCCACCTGCGGCATGGTTGTTTTTTCAGCTGCAATATAAGTAAATTTCTTTAAGCGATAGATTAATCTAAGTATTATTAACCCAGTGATTAGCACTACGCAATAAAAAAACAATAATAAACATTCCCCTATGCACCTTGGTTTCGGTGACTGTTGGCTCCCTTCATAAGTTTGTCAAAAACGAATCCCTCTGCTCCTTTACCTTATATATATATATATACTTCGAAACGGGATGACAGTCCCGCCCCACAAAAACCACGCCTGGACGGAGAGAGCTGCAGGAACACCGCCCGGTGGTCTCCTATCCTTATCTTCTCTGCGCGCGCTCCCTCCTACGCGCGCTCCCCGCGCCTCCTCTTTTTCCGCCCAGGGCACTTGGACGGCTGACGCCGTGCCCTAGGCGTTTATTCCCGTAACAATATATATATATTATATATATATATATATATATATATATATATATATATATATATATATATATATATATATATATATATACGATATAAGATTAAACGTTGCTGGTCTAACAATCATATATGCGGAATAGGTTATTCACGCGTATTCAATCATAGACCGCTTTGAGCCCTCATGCCAATCCTGGCGGAGTGGTACGACGGTTAAGTGATGGCCCTGTGAAAGCAGGTTTTGCAATGGGTGCGGCATGTATGACTTTAACAATTGGTTGCTGCTAGAAGTAGCTTCTCGCGACCAATGATTAATTTAGCTGAAATCTGCCATGGCGGTCAGTTTGCTCAAACTCTGGTGGGCAGCTTGTGATGATGCCACAAAGTCACGTGACCTAGGTTTTGCAGCTAGGTTGCTTTTTCCTGGATTTTCGCTCACAACGAAAAAACAGATGAAGGCGACTGAGCGTGCCGGATTCCCCACGCAGCAGGAGGTTTAAGGCTGTCGCGAAAGCAAGAGGCAAACAAGATCACAGCGGTGGCCTAATGGTCTGGGCATCCAGCTCCCATTCGGGAGGTGCGAGGTTCGATCTCCGTAGCCACCGGGTACCCAACAGTGATACCGTGTGTACGAGCTTTCCCCTCGTCTGGTGAGATGCTCGTCTTTTTTAGGTTGAAATTCCTTGGAAATGGGTCTTTCATTCCACTTTGAGCAGAAGAGAAATACCTTTTACTACGGAGCTTTTTGGCCATAGACGCCCTTACCATTAAAATCCGTGATAATCAAAACTAAACTAACTAATCAACAGTACACGTGTGCGCTGCCTTCTAAGCCTTGCTGCCGCTTGGGTTTGGTTGATGAGATGGATGGAAACACGAAAGCGCGTCGCAAGAAAATTTCAGCGCGTAGGCGAGGCCACGGGAGGGGGCGTGTTTGGCACCATTTTTAAATTACTTGTATTGCACACTTGCGGTTGACACTTGGTCGAAACATTTTCCAAGAATGCTGGCATATTGTGGCATTAGGATTAAAAAATGCAACTTTTTTTTCAATTTTGCCATCCATCCCCTCTCAATTACGAGCAGGAACTTTAACATTACGGAATTTACGCGTTTCATTCCTTGACATCAGAGGCACACCCCGTGGTACCCGCTGCAGAAAACGACGACGAAGACTACGCAGCTTACTAAGGAGAAGAAGAAGAAGCCGCGTCAACCGCTTTTGTCTTGGCCACTCCCCCGTAGTGGGTATGTACCAGCAACGTCTGAGACCTTCGTTTCTTCCTTCCTTACGCGTACCGGCTGAGGCTGAGGCCTACCTGTACCCACCTACCTCCCAACAGCAGCAGCAGCAGCATGCCAAGGCGGAACGGTGGGAAAAACCATCGCGCCTTGGCTTCGGCGGCTACGAGAAACCAATCCAGGAATTCACACGACGGGCAACGATGGCACAGTGACTCCTCCAGGCACGGTCTCGTTGTGAACATCATCACCGTGCTTGAAATGTACGAGGAATTTGCACTCTCCATCAAGAGTCCGCCACTCATCTATTCCAACAAGTACCAGTTGGCGCGGAGGCCTTGGGTCTCCGAGGCCACAAGGGGAAAGGGTTTCTTCGTGAACGAAACGGCAGAACGCGAAGCTGTGTTCCGTCCAACGATAGGGTTTCTCAGCGGACTCAACGACTTCATGAGAGACCTTACCGCCTTCAGTGGTCATCCCTCACGGCCTTCTCTCATGGTTAAGGCTCGCCTCGTCCCTCTAAGCTGCCGGCGACTTCGGCGCAAATGCCCAAGAGGACGCAAGCACAGTGCCGCTGGACCCCGACAGCCGCTGTCAAGTTCGCGAGTGCGTACTGCAGTGACAATCTTGCCCAGGATGTCATGCTTGCTGCAATGGATGCTTTCCGAGAAGCGTAGGCTCTCCTCGACTATCGCGACCTGCCTGATCTCCATCAATACAGTCGCGACTTCTGCGGACTTTTTGAAGACAATACTCTCTGCGAGAAATCAGAGCAACAACGCGACAGTGTACGCAGAGCTGAACTCGAATGATCGTTAACCTAGAATTGTGGTCAAGAACGCTCCGTGGACACGTTATCGGTTCTCGAAAGTACGTTGCAAAGAATCTCCAAAGAACATCATCTGTGGTAAAGGACCCAAAAATATCGTATCGCCATCGCTTTTTCCGGTTCGTTACGGCACACTGAAAAGCCCATAATCACAATTGACGGTGCCCTATCATAACCGACGCACAATAAATATGTTCGCTTGCGTTTTATCCCTCCTCTTTTCAAGGCGCTCTGACATGCATGCATATAGCGATCTGGTGCAATACAAAGCTGGCCCTGTGCGCCCATATAAATCTGCCGTACACCTCAGTAACACTGCGCTTCTCCAACCACCAAGCCTCAGCAAGTTGAAATATCAGGGAGTAAATTGTATGCAGAGATTCGAAACAACCCTTCGGTGCCCAATCAGTTTAAACCCGTTTGAACTCGTTGACATCATATCAATCGTTGACATCATTTCTGAAAATTGCGTTGCGTGGGGTATAAGAAGCTTCGTCAGGTGGTGCGAAGGAGCGGCGTGGAATCAATACATCGGGCCAGTGGTGCGATATAAATCAATGAGAGCCGATTCGAGCAGTACCTGTGCTTTTATACGACTCATTGAGCTATATAGCTAGATGCTTTCGATGTTAAATATTTTCCGGTTTTAATCACGTCATAGTACACTAAACAGTAAAATGCAAGAGACAGCTAGAATATCCGCCTTATTGTCCGCGTGGATGACCTTCAAAAGTGCATTGTTATAAAACACAGCTACAGTAATACTCACATTCGTGCCCACCACACCATAATATTTCTTGTCCTTTGTGCGCGGTTATTGAAAATGAGACACAAATCATAACTGCCATCCACAACCGTCACGGGGGGCGCGTGCCCGTTAGCTCGCACACCATCTCATGAGGCCGCATTGGTAGCCTGCCTACAGGCGCTACACCGGAGAGATAAAGTAATTATCAGCTCTCCAGTGGCTTAGAAGATATTGTCTGCCGCCAAGCGACACACCTTTTTTGATCGAGGCAACCTGCTATCTGCGGACCCGTCGGTGTCCGCGAAGATGAAGTGCCCAATGTAGGCACATGTGAGGCCAGGCGGTGCGGAGACGTCATTATTATTTTTATTTCTTTTTTAACACTCACCTTAACGAT
The DNA here is from genome assembly GCA_030143305.2 of Amblyomma americanum. Classification (NCBI taxonomy): domain Eukaryota; kingdom Metazoa; phylum Arthropoda; class Arachnida; order Ixodida; family Ixodidae; genus Amblyomma; species Amblyomma americanum. The sequence goes on from JARKHS020023337.1 coordinate 30,410, forward strand.
CGTTAGCCCAGACGGCTGGGTCGTCGCCCGTTAATACTCATCGCCGCGGCTGCTGAATGACGTATGGTGCCCACTATATGGGTTTTATAGTTCCCTGATTGGAGGTCATGGTGCTTGTATGGGCCACGCGACATGATGTTGCTGTCAAGATGAAGCAGAAATGGAACTGCCAATATGAAGCGTACACAAAGAAACCAGAAGTAAAAAGCAGAATGGTTCGGAATATGCCGGGAAGAGTCTGTAATAGCGTTGGCTACAGTGCCACACAGAAGACAAAATCTTCATAGCGGAGGGGCGCTTGTGCACCCCCAGCTGTAGAGGCGCTTTATTGAGCTGCAGCTATTTATCAGTTCCCAGTCAATACACAGTACAGGATTCTAAGGCAGAAAATTTTTGTAGTCTGTAGTCTTGTATTTTGGGCATGTCTTGTGTAGTCTATCTTGTCTTCTGTAGGGTGTCTTGCCTTTTGTAGTCTGTCCTGTCTACTGTAGTCTGTCTTGTCTTTTATAGTCTGTCTTGTGTTGTCTACCCTGTCTAGTGTATTTTGTTTTGAGTTCTGTAGTGTGTCTTGTCTTCTGTAGTTTGCCTTGTCTCTGTAGTGTGTCTTGTGTAGGGCTCGAACACTGTGTCGCAGTCGTTACTGTGTCACGTGTAAATTAACACAGGATTTGTGTATTCTGAGGTAAGCAATGCACGAAAATGCACATCTTGTTAATTCTCGCCTGTAAATTAACACAGGCTTTGAGCATTCCAGAGTAATTCATGTACAAAACCACTAAAATTGAAATAAAAATGTTCAATTTTTTTACTGTTATGTGCTTTTTTCGAGCTTCCTGATACACGCTGTCCAGAGTTGTCCTTGCCCCACGTTCCTAGATACATCGCCCACAAGCCAAGAAAAGTGGTCTTTGTCTCGGCTGATAAAAAGAGATCACAGCAACTACCCGCACAACAAGAATGTGAAAGCGTTGATGCCTTGTCGACACTGGTCGTCTTTAAAATTTGCCGCCGTGGTTGTTTTCTCATTCACTGGATTGGCTATCGATTAACTCTTATTTTACCCTCATTTTATTCCAGCAAAAACTTAGAGTTTCTAAATTTTCCGCCATGCATCGTTCCCACCCGCTCACTAAATAACCGCCCAGTCTAATTACCCGGTCATTGCCTTTTGTTTCTCATTAATTACCTCATTGCCTCTAATTTATCATTCTTTTTTCATCTCCTGCTTACTTATTTGTAAGTTATCACTGGTCACGTGATTGCCCATCTCGAGTTTTCAAACTTGGTGCCAAGCTTTGGCTTTGTCCATGCTTCCAGTTTTTTTTTAAATTTGGCGCTACGCTGTAGCTCCGCGTACATTCACGTTTTCAAATTTCGCGGCACTTTTGCTCTTGCCCGGCCACTTTTTTTACATTTTAGGCTGTAATTAATTATCTCATTATTAAATGTTTTTTCGCCAGTATCCTCACATCACCACTTCCAATTAAAACCACTCGTATGACGCTATCTCTTCTGAGTTGCCCACGACTGCTGTGGACACGACCCGCGGCAAAATAGTCTAGTGAAGTTCTCACTTTATTTAAAATGTAATACTGAACAATGCTCACGACTGGGCGAGTACGTATATACTGACTCACCTTAAAACCAGCCAGAAGACACAACACACGCGAAGACATGAGCTCAAGAAGAGGCTGGAATAACCAAACTTTAATTGAAGGAAAGCCGCAAAAGAAGACCCGTGAAGAGATACGTGCATACAATACCCCAAAGCAGTGAAAGGGCGAAATGCAATCAAAAGTCATTGGCATACTAATGAAATGTCTAAAAAAGCCAATTCCTTACGGTGAAGGTTTACCGACGGCTCAGCTACACGTGTCCTTAGCCTTACCGAAGTAGTAAGCCTCAACTATCTACCGGCAGATTTCTCCCTTCCGTAAACCACTGATGTGTCGTGGAAATTAGGCATGCAAGGAGACTGGTCATCCTCAAATTTGCATTCACAAGACTGAGATTGCAGTGCCAGTTTAGAATTTGCCTTCCCTCCTATAGACTGAAAGTGCTCAGTCAGATTCAAATTCAGATATCTGCGTGCCTGCCCAGAGAAGTTGCAGCCATAATGCATTGGAACGAAATAAACTCCATTACTTTTGAAAGTAGAGAACCTTCTTTTATGTGACACTCTTCATTGTGGACGATTAGCCATAGTTTTATCAAGCCTTTTTTTTAATGGCGGCGCAAAGGCCTCCTTTCTTCCACTTCGCTGTTAAGACAACCGCAACATTATGCTTTGCGGCGACTTTCTTGAGACTGTGTGAAATACCGTGGAGGCAAGGTATATCAGCATCATCCAAGTACGTGTTCCTCACCCTCGAGCGAGTGAGACCACGCTCTCAGAGATTGGTGAGATGGGCCAGTGGGAACTCAGATGCCATTAGCTTGGAAGGTTGCTACAAGAATGCGTCCTCAGCACAGTGATGGCATGACTTATGTAAAGCTGATGTCATGCACGTGATTACACACCCAACAAGTTTTCCGTCTTTACTGACCTTAGCCAGCGACAAGTACACCCCTTCACCCTCCTTACCCAACCATGAAGATAGGTGGTGCCTTGAGGAAACGACGCAGGGTGTTGTAGGCGTCGTAGCATGCGGGTGACCAAGGCGAAAAATCGACATTGGTGCCGAGCAGCTGAGTCAAAGGGGTAGCAATTGAAGCAAAGTTGCGAATGAAACGCCTAAAATGAGGGAAGAGCCCTAGGAAGCTGCGAAGTTCCATAGTAGTGGAAGACTTGGGAAACTCAGTCATGAAACGAAATTTCTCGGAATCAGGGCGTGCACCGTCTTTTGACACAACGTGACCTAAATTTTTCAGTTCACGGGCAGCAAAGGTGCATTTTATAAGTTCAGCTGCAGGCCCGGGTTTTTGAGGCATCTCTAGACGTGCTTCAAGCGACATAGATGCCTTTGAAAGTCGGCCGAAAAGATAACTATATCGTCCTGGTAGCAATGGCATGTCTTCCACTTGAGGCCACGTAAAACGGTATCTATCATTCTCTCGAAAGTAGCAAGACCGTAAAAGATGCCGAAAGGCGTTACAGTAAACTCGCAGAGGCCGTCAGTGGTTACAAGCGCAGTTTTGGCACAATCTGCAGCTGCCATTGTGACCTGCCAATTACCAGAGCGCAAATCAGGGTAAGAAAAGAGCCGCGCTTTGTAGACAGTCCGGAGCGTCATCAATACGGGGGGGAGGGTAGATGTCTTTGCGTGTGATCTTATTAATGCGGCAGAAATCGACGCAAAATCAAACGGAGCCATCCTTGTTCCTGACGAGGACAACTGGGGAGGCCCAGGGGCTGGTGCAAGGTTGAATAACGCCGCTCTGAAGCATGGTGTCTACCTGCTCTTCAATAACTCGCCGTTCAGTGGCGGAAACACGATATGGGCGCTGTCGCAGAGGCGCATGGGCGCCGGTGTCTCTGCTGTGCTCGGCAGTCGACGTGCGGCCCAAAATGCGTTGGTGGGAATCGAAGCAGGAGCGAAACTCCTCAACAAGCGCAAGATGCTGGACTCGCTAAGTTGGAGGAAGGCTGTCGTCAATAGAGCGAAGGTATAGGTCGGTTGACGACGGGGCGGGTGCAGGAGTAAGTGAGCTGAGGGCGTCCGTGGCGACCGGCAGGGATTCTGCGGCAGCGTCGTGGTGCTTGAAAACAGAATCAAAGAGCTGCACGGTACCGACGCATTCATCGCGGCGCAAAGCGAAGGGGCTTGAAAACGGGTTGCAGACCCACCGTGCGGTAGAGGCCAGCGGATAAAGTGATAAAGGAATAAAGCAGCGGCAGACAATGGCGGCGCAGAAAAGTAGGAGACGGCGTGAAGAAAATTGGCATCACGAACGCATTCACAGGAGAGAGGCACAATCACGGAAAAGCACGCAGGAATATCGGTATTGTCGTCCACAAAAGCTTTGGCAAAAACAGGGGCACCACAAAATTCAGTCTCTGGCACGGGATCCGGCAAAGTACAGAGCGCTGCTTGAGGCCGAGCACAGTCGGTGACCTCGTCGCGGAGCGATAGAATCTCCAAGCTCAAGATGATCGAACGCGAACATGACGGCAGAAAAATGAACTCGAACAAATATAAAATGTCTTCTATGACTACTCGAGCAGTACTTGCTACTAATGGTGGGATGAGATGCGCAATTGCAGTTCGTAACGACAGGCCAGAAAGAGTCCTCTTCTCTATCCTCAAAAAGCGGCAAAGTGCTGCAGATACGCTGTCTACAAAACCTTCAATTAAGATAGCGGCACACAAACGAAGCCTTTCCAATTTCGACGACTGCGCAGATCGCGCCTCAGGAACTGCGGCACCTAGTTTTCCTCTTGATGGGTCGAGGGACGCCGTCGCATTAGAGAGATGGAGCGCTGAAGTGGGGAAGGCGAACGGCGTCCAGAGAAGGTGGTGCGCTCAAGAGACAGAGAACGGCTTAAGGGTGGCTCAGCAGGAGGTGAGTACTGACGCTGGAATGTGTAACCGGACACTTCAGGAGGTGGTCGTCAGACGTTCATGCGTCGACGGCAAAGTCGCGCCACATGACGTTGCAAGCCGCAGTAGTAGCAGATAGGACGGTTGTCAGGCGTGCGCCAGGAATATCCTAGTTGAGCAGGTGGTCGAATATTATCAAGCCTGGCCAGGAGGTTTCCAAGTGAGCAGGGGGAGGAATAAAAAAGCGGGCTCTCGATCAGGACCAGGAGGTGGAGCATAAGTAGGTGGGCGTGGTGGCGCATCAACGCTCGCATATGTCAGCGGGGCAGCGAGAGGTGTGGGCTGATGGGCTTGCAGGAGAGCCTCAGTGATCTGTTCTTGAATGATCTACCGCTGGATAGGAGTTTTTGGGGTGATGGCTCTTGATGGCGTGAAATAAGCGAGAGCGGCCGAGCAACTTCTTCACAGATAAAGCTCTTGATGTGCGGCAAAAGCGATGACTGGTCTCTTGCATCGTTCAGGCCAGCAAGCCGGTCGACGGTCATGGTGTGTTCACGCGTCAGAGCCCACTGCTTGCGCAGTTCGTCGCAGCTCTGACACAGGGTGACAAATTCCGCGACGGTGCGCAGGTTTGGTGCCAACAACATCTGAAAGGCGTCGTCATAAATGCCCTTGAGAATATGCCTTATCTCGTAAGGTTCGGACATCTGTGCGTTCAGCCCTTGCACATATCGACGACATCCTCGATGTAACTCGTGAACTTCTCTCCTACCCGCTGCGACCGCGCACGCAAGCGCTGTTCGACACGAAGTTTTCTGACAGCTGGACGGCCGAATACCTCTGAGGAGCTTGCTTTTAAAACGGACTATGCTGTAATGCCTACCTCGTGGTTCCGATACCTAAGATTCGCCACGCCCGTCAGAGAGAAAATCACAATGGTCAGTTTAGTTTCCGCGCCTCACTTGTTGTAACCGCCAACCCGCTCATAGGATGTGGGTTAATCGAAAACATCATAACCATCCGTGCCGCTTAAGATGGCGAGGTCGCGCTGGCGAAGAAAATGAGCGCAGACGACGGTGGCCGGGCACACTTGTACAACTTGGTGTTTGGTACCTGAAGGTATCGCGGTAAGGGGTAGCGTTTGCCTGCGGAATTCCAGGGCGAGAGGATATTACCCGGCACCTGCGCAAAATGTAAGTTGTGGTTTATGCGCAGAACGTTCATAACGGGAGCAGAGCCAACTGCAGTCTGAGGGCAGCCAGTCCAGCCAGGAGCGTGCACCAGACGAAGGCCATGCTGCTCACGCTTATGCCCGTCGTCTTCCTTAGTGCTAGAATATATATCTATACATAAGCCTGGGCAGTTTGCGCATAACTCAATGGGCAGGTGAGCAGCTGCCATGAGGCAGGCTTCAGACAAATAAGCACACCATGGGTTAATGTGGCGAATGCCCACCACAAGTGCTACGTACCGCACTAAAATAGCGCTGTCTGTGTGTATATGTGTGTCAAACCACAACCTCACGTGGGTGCACTCTCCAAAATGTCTGCAACCTCACTTCACCAGAAGGCTATCCGACATTGGAACGAAAAAGCAATTGCGAAATGATGTTCAAAGACGCAGGAGAACTTATTTACAGACATGAATACCTTCTGCCGCAAACAGAACAACAGAAAGCGGACGTCGAAAATCCCCGACGGTGTGTCTGCTAAAAAAATATAATTCGAACAGTGCCCTTACCCTGGCATTGTGCAGGATGTGAAGGTGCTTGAAAAGTGCGATGTAGCGACTACAGGATGGTGGGGTCATTAATTAGTCGAGACATGAAGTGGAAACGAAACAAACTGGTGAGGCAGAAGCCCATCAGCGAGTTAGCAGCAATAAGGAAAGTAAAGAATTACAGGATATGTGCTGCCAAACAAATATTCGGCTTTAACCGAGTCCGACTACCTTAATGTTTAAGCAGTGCGTGTTAATCTCATAGCTGTCATTGCGGAGTGCGCAGTGGAAGCAGACGGTAGAACGGCTGGAGAGGATCCCGGAAAACGTCCTCAGGAGACTAATCATTTTTGCTAAGAAACGCCGAAGCATGAAGTGTTCTTACGCTATAGGCAGAACAGAACTGACAAAGCTATCAAAGCCGATCAATAGACGCAAGGTATTCGAGAAAGGGAGGTAAAATGTGGAGAAAATCGAGGAGCATTATCTATTGAATGAGAATAAGCCGGGTGTAAAGAAAAATCAAATGAGCGCACTAAGAGCCAAGGGGAGCAATATCATTACCATTATGAAGAACAGAGAGTAGCCGAAGATTTGTACAGAAATCTGACCAGTGCCCAAAGTAGAGAGGCAGTAGCGCACCGCAATTGGACATCCAGTCAGAAAACAAAGAGGAAGCAACGAAAGCCTTAGGTGCAATGCAAAGGAGAAAAAAAGCTCCTCATTATCCCGTAGCAAGAGTGGGTAGAGTGGGTGAGCGAAAAAACGCGATCTATTGAAGCGCTAGTCGAAATCAAGAGAAAAAAAAAGCGGTTGGGGAGGTCCTGAAATTCGAAGACGACATATCCGGTGGTCGTTATAAATAAAGGACTGGATTTCAAGAGTAAGCAAGCGTAGCAAGGGACGCAAGAAAATTAGGTGGCGAATGACATTAATAAGTTTGCGTGAAAAAGGTGGCCGCTCAGGGTTTGTTGGAGATGCAAAGGAGGCAGTTGTCATGCAGTGGGAGCAGTCTGCTTGATGATGATGATGTAATATTTCCTCAGTAAAACAAATGCATTGATTTCAGCGTTGTGGAAGCATCAATCGCGTCATTAAAATGATTTCCCAGCGAACAATTTTCTATTCTCCTGCTCTGCATTTAATGAATGATTTCACAAGACTCATTTTATATCTTTGAAATATTCGTTGCTTTCTTTAACACGCTAGGCTTACAAATGAAGCTAAACGACACTGCAGTGTTTTAGAGGTAGTGGACATATAATGGTTGGCAGTAATGTGCTAACTTCTGAAACACAAACCTGCAAAAGTATTGCATGTACTTTAATGTCGTGCTTATGACAGGGGAAGAAAATAATTCGAAACGTACATATATTTTGGATGAAAACGTGCTAGGCACTTGAACGTTTTTATTTTTCATATTGAGGCCAAATAACACAATCTATAAAACGAGACATCATCCCTTTAGAACCAATATACATTTATTTCATGAAAATGTTTTTGAGCCATTGTGCGCCCGTAACTGTTTTTCTTTCCAATTGCTGAAAGAATAAATGTAGCAAATAACCTAGATGTGGCTTTGAATGTAAGAAGTTTAAACATTAAATGTGCAGAAACAAAATACAAAATTTTAAGAAGCATGCGAACATCTCGCAGGAAAAATAATTGATGTATACGCATCAGGTGGATAAAATGTTGCAAATGAAAGGGGCTATACTTTGCGCAAAAAATACCTCTTTATCTATAAAATGAAATGAGCCACAAAAGGAGAACCTTCATTGACCATGGTTGAAGTGTCACCGGGCAAAACGGCTCCTGCATGTTTTGCACCATACATTCACAAGCAACATGCCCTAGAAAGCAGTGAAATGCCTGCGCATGATAGGGGTGGGAAGAAGAAAAGAAAACAAGTAGGCGTCGCTTCATTAGAGATGTAAGCTTAGGATCTCGACGATGCCCTTCTAAACTACGAAAGCGTCGAATAAAACGCTTGTGCAGATGTGCCCTTTTTATATTCAATAATTTTCTTTCCGATGAGGGCGCAGGCTGAGGATGAGCATCCCGGCATAAATACCAATGTTGATCCAAGTTCTTTTGCCCTACTTAGGAAAAAGCCTCAAAACATTACTCGGCGCGACCTTTCGTTCATTTCACTTTAGAACTCCATTCTCTTCAGTACACAACATTATCTGAGGTAGCAGATTCTTTTCTCAGGCTGAACTTCAGTCTTGGAAAGAATGGTATCGACAGATCTTCAATACGTAATCTAGGCAAGACAGTAACGGGTACAATTCCGCGAACGTCTTTCCCAGACTTCAGCGGCACAAATTCACAGCAGCAAACAGAAAATGAAGGTTCGCGGTGGACAGCAGCCGATGACCTAAGCCTTGATGTGATCATACCATGAGCAGAAGCAGCACCTTATGTCCACTCAAGGCAATTACTTCTCCCCCATCTCTATAATTAACCATGTACTGTGGCTGCTTCAGCCAATCTTATCCCCTCCAAACTTCCTCATATCATCCGCCCACTTCACTTTCTGCCACACCATGCTACGTTTGCTTCTTTTTGGATACGTTCTTTACCTTATAAAACTATTGGTTACCTTGCCTGTTTATCGCCATTTATTCCAGAATTCAACCAAAATGTCAACAAAAATCTGTACAAAAATGACGCCCGAACCAAATTTTCCTACATCCCCTGCAAATTTGCCAATACACATCAAAAATGTCTCTGAAGAAGAATAAAAATCGCAATGTAGTCGTCTCCAAAAAGCCCTGCATGTCAGGGAGTCTGAAATGACCGCTGAGAACAGCTGTATTGTTCAAAAAGAGGAGTGCATTGTTTAATTTCATTCTTCGCGTTAGTACTAGATGTGGAGCTATGCTGTTTGGCAGCACAATCATTTTTTCAGGCTCAGTGACCAATTTGTTAGTGAACTCATGGAAGCTCCTTACATACGTTTGAACAGCACAAATTCTATCAGTAAATCTTTCGTAGCATTCACTGGTAGAGAACCTGAATGTTTATTCCCATCACTTGGCTTTCATTGATAATCTTGGTGTTTTGACTTCCACGCGTGGAGCCCACTGTGAGGATTGCTGCCTTTGTGTTTTATTTGTGCTCTTTTGGGTCATATTTATGCGCGTACTTTCCTCGAATATACTTCAGTTGGAAGTTAGCGCGTGCCCTCGTATTCTTTTTCTTCGCCCATCTCTTACCTTTGCTCTTTTTTGATGCATCCATTAGACCACACATGCCCACTTTTCGCCTATTCTAAGTATCAATTATGTTTGTCAAGGTATTTAAATTAGATAGTTGGGTCAGAATAAACGAGATTACACACAAACGCTACGCGAGAAAGAAAAAGTAACATTAATTGGTCAGTGCAATGTTACCTCACACATTATGTGTCAATGTCTTTCCACTACATTTGTAGAACCTAAATAACCTACACCTGAACTTTTTATCCTGTATGGACATAAGGATTAAAATAAAAATACTTATGATTAAAGATATGAAACACTTCATTCATAGCATGTGTTTATTTGTGAGAAGGTTAAAATACGTCATACTGCGACATTGCTTCGGCATTGCAAGTGGGTATTTCTCTCGTGATTACGAATGTTTTCACTAACGTGTTGACGTATGAGGCAGAGATGGCCTGAGTGCTGAACGTTGTTGGCGTTCACACTCTTCCAGTCTGTCAGGACTGTTCTTAGAACACGACGTTTCTTGTTTACTTCTAATCCTATGTAGTCGGCCTTTTATACACCAACGGGATATTTGACTACAAATGATAATATTGTAGGATATCTACAATATCTTAGTTTACCTCTAGCAAGCTCAAGCAGAGCATAAATATTGATACGTGCCACTGTAGAAGTAGAAGCGCCTGCATTCGGAGAGAAAGACGATGGTTCTCTCTCGCTCACGCATTCGCACACGGTCTTCCAATCTATCAGACTACATACTATTACCACTCCTTTTCCTGTCAAAACTTTCCTGTATCCAGTAATTAAACGCCTGTGTCTTGGCCACTCCCCCGTAGTGGGTATGTGCCAGCAACGTCTGAGGCCTTCCTTCCTTCCTTCATTCGAACAATTTAGGGACCGCCGCAGTTTGCGTTTCTTGTCCGGAGGTTCTCTCCTTCGCATCCTTCGTAACGTTTGGTGGAGCAGTTCTAGGCACGCTTTCTGACTTCCGCCCTCCGCACAGCATCACTACGGACCTTACATTTGTCCACCAGCGACCCAGCCGCCGTATCCGTGGATAGTCGCCTGAATTTGGGCCCGTTCCCCCGCCCATCAGAACCGACGCAGCCTCAGCCACCGAGTCTAACCGACATCGCCACTGACACCAGGTCCCCGGCACCGACGCAGCCTAGCCCGTTGAGTCCAACTGCCATGGCCACTGACACCCGGCCCCTGGCGCCGATTCTTTGCCACCCACCGCGAACACTGCCATCTTTTCACGGTGACGTGTTCGAAGACGTTGAGGATTGGCTGGAGTGTTTCGAGTGGGTCGCCCGCTACAACGGCTGTAGCGACGAGCGCAAGCTCTACAATTTATATATTCCTCTGGAAGAGTCTGCTCGGACGTGGCTGGAAAACCACGAGACTACCCTTGCCACCTGGGAGACGTTTTGCTGGAATCTCCTGCCTGTATTACTCAACGCCGACCGCCACGAGAAGGCTGAAGATGCGCTGCACTCCCGAAATTAGCGCAAGAACGAAAGTTTGCGCATGTACGTCGAGGACATGGCCCGTCTATTAAAGCGTGCCGACAGAACATGACGATGGAGAAGAAGCTTCGCCATCTTATGCGAGGGGTTAAGCAGGAGCTCTTCGCAAGCCTCGTACGCAGCCCACCCCGCACTGCAGCGGAATTTCTCACTGAGGTGACCACCATGGAGGCGACGCTCAAACAACAAGCCCGCCAGTACAATCGGTACGTCAACAGCATTGTGCCAGAAACCTTTTCGTCGTGCCTCGGCGGCAGTGCAGACACCTTGGGCGAACTGATTCAGTCAGTTGTCCGGGAGGAACTCCAATGGTTCCTTCTGACCCAAGTTGCGCCTGCGCGGTTGGAAGCGCTGACAGAAGTCGTCACGGACGAAGTGCGGCACCTCCTGTTCCCGAAGCACCGCCACAGTTCGATGCCAGACGCACTCAAGCATTCGTTGTACGTCGCACTGCTGGCTACGTTCCCATTACTCCGACGCCTGCCATTACCAGCATCGGCACATGTCACGCAACCGCACATGGCTACGGTATAAACTCGACGTCTCCCGTCAGTAGCACCGCCCCATATTATGCGAATGCACCTGCTACAGCTGAGCCACGTCCACGGAAGTCGGATTTGGGGCGTGCGCCACACTGTAGGACTCTGTGCTACCAATGTGGGTAGCCCAGTCATCTCAACCGAGCCTGTCCGCAACGTCAAGTGGTTCTTCACGGTTTCCGTCCCAACGCACCTTGCCCTCAGAACGGTGAACGACCGCATGAGGTTGTGCAGCATCTCCGGGCGCGTCACAACCGTGTTTACTCTGGAAGGGGCGAGTCTCGTTCTCCTTCACCTCTCCGCTATCGTGCGTCCAGCCCCGGACGCCAGAAGACCTTTCCTGGCCGTCGCTCGCCCAGTACGCGTCGGGAAAACTAACACCAGCCGCCTCAGCAGGCAAGGCCGCTGATGTAGAGAAGTGTCAAGATCCTGCATCGCGAAACCATTGAGCTGACGATACCTGGGCAGAGAGCGGCAGCGACAGCACCCGATACGCTGCATCCGATTTTCCGGTGACAATTGATGGCACTGAGATTGCGGCGCTGCTCGATACCGCTGCTAATTATTCTGTTATGAGTCGTGCCTTTGTTGGACACCTTAAAAAAGTACTGAAACCGCGGACAAGAACCCATATGCCCACCGCTGGTGGCCACCTAATTTCTCCTGTTGGCAAGTGCATGGCGAGATTTGGAATTCGTGGTTTCACCTACGAAGGTAAATTTGTCGTGCTTTCGGAGTGTTCCAGAGGCTTGATTCGGGGAATCGATTTCCTGCAAGCGAACGGCGCTGTGATTGACTTGAAGGACGACTGTGTCACCTTCTCGTCCAAACATCCCGTGGCACGCTCTAGCTCCCGAGATCCTAGCAGCTACGCTTTGCGCATTGTCGAGAATGACGTCGCGGTGCCGCCGCGGTGCAGTGTCCTGGTTCTCGCGCGGAACGACCTATATCACGTCTTCGAGGGCCTGGCGGACGGCCATACACCACTGCTGCTTGAGCGGAGCCTTGTCGTTGCCCGAGGTCTCGTCCGACTTCGTGACAGCCGTACCCACGTTCTCCTGGCTATCTTTTTCAACGAATATCAGCACTTCGTCAAAGGCACTGCTATTGCCTTCCTCCGTGAAGTTGCTGAGGTCCCAGGACTGTGCACCGTGGGTGGATCCACTCTAGACAGTTCTGGCCCACACCAATTTCTACATTCAGTATAAATAAATACGGCCCTGCCATCTGTTCAGAAGGATCTTCTGTCGGGCCTCATGGCAGAATTTGCAGACTGTTTCGCTACGTGCTCGAAGGTCGGCCGCACTCCACTCGCCAAGCACCGTATCTTCACTGATGAGACTAAGCGACGAATCTGCCAGCGCCCCTACCGTGTTTCCCCGATCGAGCGAGAAGCCATTCAGAATCAGGTTGCCGAAATGCTTGCGGACGACGTCATTCAGCCGTCCGCCAGCCGACGGGCATCGACTGCGGTTCCTGTAAAAAACACACAACACTCTGCGTTTCTGTGTTGACTATAGAAAACTTAATAACGTGACCAAAAAGTACGTTTACCCACTGCCCAGGATAGACAACGCACTCGACCGATTGCGGGACGCCCGATACTTCTCGTCATTAGATCTTAAAAGCAGGTACTCTCAAATCGAAGTGAACGAGAGAGACCGGGAGAAGGCGGCTTTCGTGACTCCTGACGGCCTCTATGAGTTTAAGGTGCTCCCGTTTGGTCTTTGCTCAGCACCGGCGACGTTCCAACGCATGATGGACCCCGTTTTCTCCGCCTTGAAGTGGCAGTCCTGCCTGCTGTACCTTGATGACGTCGCTATATTTTCGACTACGTTTGACCAACAGTTGGAGCGGTTGTGCATTGTGCTACAAGCACTAAAATCTGCACAACTCACCATCAAAGCCGAGAAATCTAATTTTGGCTTTGAGGAACTTCTCTTTCTTGGTCACGTTGGGAGCGCACAAGGTGTTCGCCCGGACCCTGACAAGACCGTTGCCGTCTGAGGTTTCCCACGCCCAACTGACAAAAAGGCTGCTCGCCGGTTTTTGGCTCCGTGCTCCTGTTATCGGCGTTATGTTGAAAATTTCCCGCAATTCGCCGAACCATTCAACTTGACGACTCGCGGCGACACGCCCTTCGTATGGGGAAGCGACTATGAGGCTGCATTTGTCGAGTTTTGCAGCCGTCTACAACATACTTATATACTCGCCCATTTCAATGAGCACGCTGCCACGAACATCCACACTGATGCCAGCAATGTTGGCCCTAGTGGAGTACTGAGCCAGTGGCACGACGGTGCTGAACGGGTCATCAGGTATGCGAGCCGGACACTTACGTGCTCCGAGACCAATTATTCTACGACAGAGAAAGAGTGTCTTGCAGTGATATGGGCCATCAGCAAGTTCGACCGTACCTCTAAGGCCGACCCTTCCGTGTGGTAAGCGGCCATAACTCCTTATGTTGGCTTGTGAGCCTCAAAGACCGTCAGGACACTTGGCTAGATGGAGCTTACACCTTCAAGATTACGACTTAACAGTCTTTTACAAGTCTGGCCGTAAGCTTCATATTTCGGACTGTTGGCCGCGTGCGCCTATCGCAATCGGTCCCGAAGAACCCGTCGATGATTTTCCTTTCCTGGGCGCTGTTAGTACCACCCAAATGGCGCAGCTAGAAGGCGGACTTGGAGTTCACGCCGCTCATCGATTACCTCGCATGCGTCGACGCTCGCATCCCGCGTTTTTTACGTCGTGGGCTCCACACCTTCACTTTACAATCTCTACAAGCGCAACTCTGCAAGCAACAAAGAAGCGTTGCTGCTTGTCATACCATCCAGTTGCGGCCAGAGACTTTGGGTGCCTGTCATGATAATGCACCCTCTTCCAGCCATCTCGGAATAAGTCGTACACTCGCACAGATTAAACAAAAATATTAGAGAGTTTTAGTTTCATGTACGTAGAGGCTTCACGAACGTAGAGCTCTTACGGGTGACCAGTGCGCATGCGCAGAACGCAAAGGGTCTGCGTCAGACTTACGGACGTACGTGAGATTCGGATTCTTATGTTACGGTCTTTGCGTTGCATGCGTACGTAGCGTTGACAAACATGGAAACACCCTGGCCGCCCGCTTCACAGCGATAACAGCTTCGTTGCTAATCCCTCGACGCGATATCGTGTTCTAAACTACTGCATTCGCCATCGATTTGCCCATTCTTACCCTCGCATAAAGTTTCAAGCGACAAATAGCTTTTGTTTTTCAGATATAAGGGTGATTTCCCAGCTGTTAAGTCTGACGAAGCAGCGCTCCGACGCAGTTCGACTGGCTTGGCTTAGACTCGTCTTGTCTTAGAGTGGCTACAGCAGTGTCTTCATCTGTCAGTAGAAGAACGCCCGGCGTCTGTCGCGTACGTGCAACTAAATGGGTTTGAAACTACATGCGCGTATGCTACGTAGACTTCTCACGTTTGCGTACGTGAACCCTCTACGTACGTGAAACTAAATCTCTCTGTTATTGGCGCCGGCTTTTCTCATCGGTTGCGAGCGTACGGAAAAGCATGCAGTGACTGCCAACGTCGGAAGTGTCGTCCGTTGAAACCAGTTGATTTCTTCACCCCGTCGATCCAACGAAGGCACCTTTTCGCCAAGTGAGCATGGACCTCTTTGGCCCTTTTACTAAGTCTTCTTCTGGAACGCTTTGGATCGTCCTGCCACCGACTACCTGACACGGTACGCTGAGACCCCGTTCCTTCTCAAAGGCACTGCTGCTGAAGTGGCGCAGTTCTTCCTCCACAACATTTTCCTCCGTAATGGAGGCCCTGTCATTGTTGTTACTGACCAAGGAACTGCTTTCACTGCCTGCTTAACTCAGTCCATTATAACTCTGACGCACACCAGCCATGGACGTGCTACGGCCTATCACCTACAGACAACGGGTTGGTAGAACGACTGAACCGCACACTTGCCGACAGGCTTTCTATGTATGCTGACGTGGAGCAACGAACTTGCGACACCATTCTTCGTACGTAACGTTTGCGTACAACACTGTCCTGCTGGAGACAAGCTGACCGACCCCCTTTCAGCTTCTCTTCGGTCGGCAAGTGACCACTCCGTTGGATGCATTGTAGCCGGTTGACCCCTACTGCAACTCTGACGCTCACCTCGACGCAGACACCTTCGTTCAGCGTGTTCAGTAAGCACGGAAATTGGCACGCCTGCGAATTAACTTTCAACAGTAGACTTACGCCGCTAAATACAACCTCGGACGCCGCTTCGTCAGGTTCGCACCTGGCGACTTGGTGTGGTTTTGGACACTTGTTCGTCGCAACGGCCTTTCTGAAAAGTTGCTGCGCAGATACTTCGGCCCTTACACAATAGTGCACCGCATCAGTGATGTGACTTATGCCGTTGCTCCCGCCCAAACCGCTTGCCCATCACGCCGATCGCACAGTACTGATGTGGTGCACATTGTTCTCATGAAGCTTTACCATGAGAGACTACCTGACTTCACAGCGCTTCACTGCAGCTGTCTTTTCGCTGACATTTTCCTCCTAGCCGCATCGTGGCGATGCTGCAGAAGAGGCAGTGATACGTACCACTTTAGAAGAAGTAGAAGCGCCTGCATTTGTAGAGAAAGAAGATGGATCTCTCTCGCTCGCGCGATCGGACCACGTAGGGACCGCCGCAGTTCTACATTTCTTCTGCGGACGTTCTCCTTTGAATTGTTCGTAACAGTATGCTTACTTGAAACTCCTAATCAAGTAGTGACTGGTAACCTTAGTATAGAAGCTTACCATAGGGCTTTGTTGTGTATACTTTAATTTATTGTGCACTGGCCAGATTGAGCGTGTTGCATAATGGCGCGCAACACCTTTAGCATAGTCGGTATGCCCTTGGATTATTTCTTATTTATTGCCACACAACACTGAGCACTGAATTGAGCGTACATATTAAGTGTAAAGTTCAAAGTTATATTTAGCACTTCTGCATTAGTTCGACTCTCAGTTAAGGCGTCGTTCTCGCTCTGTGTATAAAAATACGTGCTATCGCTTTTTCTTTATGTTCAAGGCATTATTGTCATATACGGCGTTGATGAGTTATACTTTCTTGAAAGTGCGTCAGGATAAAGTTATAGAGTTTGCAGCAATTGTACGAAGGATGTCGTGGACTAGTTAGTTGCAAAATTTGTAGAGTTTATTACCATCGACTGTTTCCTCCAATATCTATCAGTGTTGTTCTCTCAGCCCAAGCTCTCTTGCCAGAGGTGGCTCTAGAGGTTCCCCACAGATTCCTCTGTTCACTAAACAACGCTCGCTGGAAGTCAGCCACTGTGCGCCTTCTTGCGAACATTGTTCGCTGCTGCAGCGAAGATGATCATTCCGGTGGCAGCTCGTCTTCAGTTGCTTCTAAAGCACTTCGGATAAGTGTTTCTTCAAAACTCTGTGGCCCGCTCCCCATTGCGCTGAAGGCCTCAGAATAATGCCAGGATTTCCTTGTGTGACAATAAGGCGGCTGTTATTGCTGTTGCACGCATTATGTTGTTAAAGTGCTGCATAACTAAAAAGTTCCATTTTGTGGATGTGTGAACAAATATGGTGAAAACTTCGAAGAAGGATTTTGTTGCACTCCAGTCTTGTTTTTGTCTTAATGGGTTCTAGGGTACACCACTGAATGTATACCTAGTTGATGCATTTTGAAAAAGCATAAAACATGAAAAGCGCCTAAAAAACAAGCGATCCACATTTTGTTACCTGCCTGCGCAACCGAGGGATCCGTTCGAATCCTGGTGAGTGGATAGCACCGGAAACAATCCTCTGCCCGGTCCTTAGACTGTTCTTGCAACAGTGAACTTTGTGCATGGTGCGTATCCCATTCTGCGAGTAGAAAAGAGCGCCAAGACAAGTGCTTCCCGACTCTTACGCCGGCACAGAGACAGGCCATACGCGTGTACGTACGAAGCGAATTCGCAGTGTGGCTCTTTTTGGCTAGCTTAGCAGTGACATAGAATGCTCCTGCATAAAAAATGAAATGGGATGGGAATTCTACATACACCGCACCTGGCTGCGCACAAACATGCTACTTAGAAAAGGCTTCCACCAAGCATAGTGACGCCACAATCGTATCTGATTGTGTACTCCGCTCTTTATTACTGTGCACCCAGCTTGGATGATGTAGTTACTTTAGTGAACTTAGGTGGTACCAGTTACATAGGCTCACATCTCTGTAAAATGCCTACGATGCACTTGCATATAAGGAGACGATACCTTCTCACAACCTTTATATAGCGCGTGGGAAGAGGTGGAACACCAAAGCGACCTTTGAATTATTGTGAATGCAGCCGTAAAACGTAGGGAGCAGTTCTAGACGTGAATCGCTTTCAACAGAATACAAAGATGAAGCACTTACCTGTACATTGTAGCCAGTTTGCGTCTGTTGCGAAAACACTGTTTAGAACACGGCTGGAAAGCAGCGGTACCCATTGCCTTCAAAACTCAGCATTACACAACGGTCTTAGTATTACAACGCTAGGCAGCCCTCCCACCGGTAAATTAGCATCCGACGTGTCTTTTTCAAGCACAGCTTTTTTGGTTGTCATCAAAATTTCAACGAAGGTAGCCGTTATTAAAATTAGTGCGAACCTTAGACTTCTGTGAGCGAAAAGACCCGGATGGATTTTGGAAGTGGTATTTCACGTTTGTCTACATTCAAGCTATTAATCCGAGGATAGATAAAGCGCAGAATGCCAGCAAAGTTCAGGTATAGTATCTGAAAAATACGGGAATGGTCTTTATTCACTTGAAATATAATCAGTATTGCAGGCATTGTGCAGAATGACTGGAGAAGAGTGAATAAATGTGCTGTGAGATACTTAAAGAGACACACCGTCCTTAACCAGGCATAAACGACCTCGTGTCATAAAATGAAATGATCCCTATAAGAAAAGGTTCTAGGCAGGAATAGACAATATCTGCAGCGGGTTTCACCTATTGCTTAAGAAATTTGCTAGAATCGTGAACTTGCCGGGGGTTGAAAACAAATGTGTCAGACAGTACCGTGGTAAACTGCGATTTGCTGTTATGGTCCTGCTGAACAGTTCGAGAGAAGAATTTCAAAGCATGATCCAGGATCATGCATAAAAGGTAGAGCGGTGAGCCTAAATATTGCGCAATAGATAGGGAAGCACTGAAGCTGAAGTTCAAGTACAAGCTGAAAGTTTAATAAGAAATCCAAACAAAGTTACAAGCGTATACCGAGAGAGGTCCGATGGCTCAAAACCGCAGGTGGCACCCCCCATGACAATAAATTTCAATAAGCAACAAAACAGGAACAACAGATTATTTATCTAAGCAAAGAATGAATACATAGTGAAATATAAGTAACCGAAATATTTAAATAAAAACAACATATAGCTGAATAATGTACAATAAAACACTCATAGATGCCGCGATACATAGGAGCAATAACAAAAAAGAAGAAAAATTACGCATTAAAAAGAAAACCCTTATTTGACCTTGAATAGCGAAAGCGTAGTAGTTTGTTTTATGTCGAAGTTCAAACAATTCCAAAATGATGTGAGTGAAAAATGAAGGCATTGTTTCCCGTAGTTAGTTCCGGCCTCAGAAAGAAAAAGTTATTACGCAGCGCAATACGTGTGACGATGTTGCTTATGATCGTGCCGGGAGAAAATATGCTTAGCGGGAACTGATGACGAAGAATCTTAAAGAATAGGATACCAGTGTTGTAAAAATAAAAGGCCGAGATAGGTAGAACGTTTAGATCTATGAACAAAATGCATGAGGGTGACATTTCAGGGGTTTAGGTTATTATGCGAGTGGCTGGCTTTTGCAATTTTATTAGAGGCCAGAGATGAATGTAATAGGCGTTACCCCAAGCTGAGATATCGTAATTTAAGTGGCTGTAGATGAATGCGTAGTAAAAAGATAATAAAGATTTTATTGGAAAATAGCTTCTGGCTTTAAATACTGCGTGTAATGCATACGAAATTTTCTTGCACGTTTTAGCTACACGATGATGGAATTTTAAGAGAGGGTCAATGATAACACCTAGAAATTAAACTCGATCTTGCGACGAAATAGCAGGAGAAATGAGGTATAGCAGTGGTGTAATGGGCAATGCCTCCTGAGGGGGATGGAAAATCGGAAAGCAGGCCTTAGTGACGTTCACGGATAGGTGGTTAATGTTGCAGCAGCGCTCAAGAGATCTAAGGTCATATTGCAGGGAGTGGTATGGAAGTATTCCCACTTAGGGAAGTTGTGTGCGGTAAACATGAACACGAGCGTTAACTAGCAAGAAGAATAAAGCGGGGTGAAGTGCATTCCGCGTCCATTCTTGGTTCACAAAAAAGAAGTCTACCAGTATCCCTTGAGAGAAAACAATATTGCAGCTGTATCTTACTGCTGCGAACTTTTTGAGCAGAAATGGGGAGCTATGGAAAGCAAAATGATAAATGCAGCTTTAGAAAACAGGGAACGGAAAGAGTGCGTCCGGAAACAGACCCCAGTTAGTGGCATCTTAGTCCAAATAGAAAAATGAGCGTGGGCAGGGAATGTAATGTGAAGGCAGTATAAAATGTTCGTTACTGGAAATGGAGTGCATTCCGAATGAAGGCAATCATAGCAAGGAGCGATAGAAATTAGGGTGGGCTGTGACAATATGAGTTTTGCGGGGATAACTGCGTCGCTCCTGGTGCAGGAGAGAATTAATCGGAGATATGGGAAAGGCTTATGTACTTCAGTAGAAGTAATTAGGCAGATGGCATTCAGAATGTTGGCCTATTTGGCCCAAATTACAGTCTCTGTAATATTCGAAATGCAAATGTTTGATTGCTATCTTTGCGGGCAGGAAAAATGTTGATGACGTGACAAAAACAGTTTGAAATATTTTGATCTCCTTAAAGTGCGAAGACGCCTTGTCGGCATTCATTCCAATTGAGAAGCTTCAGAACGTTTCGCAACATTCGTGACTGCAAGACAACAAAACCAACACATTAATCAGCATTTATTTAAGTTTTGAGGTCCGAGACGTGCACTGTTGAAGAATCAAGAAACACATAAACACTGAGAAGGCGCTTTGAGTATCGCTACTGTCTCTCTTGTTTATTGTCGTCCTTGCATTGTTCAGGTTTGAGTTATTGAAACGAAGTAAATTGCTGTTATTTACATCATTGTGTAACGCATTTTTTGTGAATTATTGTATATAATCCTATTAATTATAGAGAAACGCGATTTTCCAACTAGTACGAATTTTACAAGAAACTCTCGCCAGGTCAACTGCATGCCTCACATTTCTCGCCATTATGATGACAGAAAAACCTTTCTTTGACAGTCAGCTCGGACATTTTATAACTTTCCCACATTTTGCTGGAACTTTCCACGTTACTGTATCACAGTCTTCTGAGCGTGAATATGAAATTTCCTCAGCCCGCAGGCGTTTTCTTTCACCACAATTGAATTTTTAATTTTCTTGTTTCATTGCTTTAATTGGGGCGATTTCTACGTCAACCCTACGCGTTTGACGTCACGGGCTACAAGCGTATCGATATTCGCTCTGCGTTTGCTGAAACAACACAATTCGAGCGTGTTTATCGCTTGCTTTGTCCGAGCTTGTTTACTCTTTAATATTTAAGGCAAACATATTAAAGCCGTCACTTACTGTACCCAGATACGCTAAACTATCCATGTACATCACGTTTATTACGATGTCTTAGAAGTAATAATTCGGTCTATCTTGATTCCATACATAGCCGAACGTTGCTTCGGTTCTCTACTTTTCGCTTCTTTTACGTTTTCTGTGGTAATTTTAAACACTATTCGTAGGAGATAAGAAAATGTGGTTCACGGCATTTAAACCAATTTTCAAACTCAATTTTTTCTAAACACTCACAAGTTGCAGTTTAAGTAAACCCGGAAACCCAGAGGAGCCCCCTTTGCCTTCAGGTCACGTTGACACAGCGTACGCAATGCACGTTACCTTAAGCTTTTTAGCAATCCTGGCTACGAAGAGGCTGGCTTTGAGGGAAGAAATAAGAAAATCGCTGCCACCACGAATGTATTAATGCCAACGACACGGGAAATTTACCGCGGCTTTCTTCCTTCCTAATCTCATCCTTTCCATGCCAACGGCCTTGGCAGCATTTTCATCGCAGAGCAGTCACAGCCATGAACGACTAATTAAGACAATACACTGTGTGGCATATATACCAGATATAAAAACCTCAGGAAATATAGAAAGAGAGAAGCGCAAACTTTCCATTCTGGAATTGAGCGATTCTTGCAGAGTTGAGAGGACTGAGAATATAAGGTGCGTACAAGAGAATCCGCTATAATTATTCAACGCATACTACGCTGCGCAACAGAAAAAGAAAATCTGTAGTGTTCAAAATGTGTTGAAACAAAAAATGAAACCAGAATAGAAGGGAAGCTCACATATTTCATTATAGTTTGTCTAATCTGTACAGCTTTTGTAGCTTCTCCGATGGTCCTAATTGCGGCTATGCGTACACAGTTTCGCAAGCAGTGAGGAGTAGAGTGTAGCCAAATATTGGCAGGGAGGAAGAAGTAGCCGTTCCAATATTTGCTTGAACAGTTTAGGCTTCATAACTGCGAAAAATAACCATCGTATCATTCGCCATTTCAGAGCAAGCTCCTTGTGTACCCCCCGTCAACAAAATTAAACCTGAGGACGGCTAAACTTGGCCTCCAGTAGCATATGTGCAGGCTTCAAAATATCCACCTGAGAGCCTAATAGAATATACTGCATCAAGTAATGAAGCTTAGTAGGGCAGAAAGAAGCCCTCAAAACAGAGATATGTTTTGGTTCTGAGGTCGAATATATATAGCAAAGTCGGATGTCTAGAACCGCTTTCAGTGTCCTAACGTCTCCTCTGAAATACTGCATAAAATCATAAACACGTGAATGTCGTGCGCTTACTGCACATATAGAAAAATGCGGGCCTATAAGGCTATGACACAACAGCGGTTCCTATTAACCACGCAGACACTGACTCTGTTAGTTCTTTCACAACCACAATTTTTAAGTGCAAGACCACTGAACATACACATAAAGGCCAGCTTCAAACGTATGGTGAACTCTAATTACACAACGTGATGTTTTTTCCATAAGCGTACTAAGATTTTGCTCTCCGGCAATATTTATATGCAGTAAAGAAAAAAGTGTCTGCGTGACCTAGAGGCAGCGATTGTGACTCGGGTTCGGTTTCCCACTCTGCAAATTTTTCTTTCAGCGCAGTTCCTTTACATTATATACCATTATATATTAATCACGTTTTCGTCGTTTGGCCAGTATCTAATCTGACGATTTGTAGTGTTTTAATAATTTTTTAAAATCCGCCGCTCCAAGTCTGCCGTAACCACCTTTCCGACAGATCCGGATTCTTCGGTTACAACGATGTCCGCAACGGCTACAAAGGCTTCTCTCCAGAACGGGACCCTTATATCCTCGCCTAACACTTTTGACGCTCTTGCCTTCTCCGATCGCGCTTACATTGCAACGGTACTGGCGTCCAGTTAGTCCTAGCATTGAGCGCTCTTCTGGATCTGATCTTCAAGGCGAACCCATTTCTTAAAAAAACCCTATTTCAGCACTCGCAATGCAGTAAAGAGAGATCTTCCGAACAATTCTTGAACTGTTGCAAAAAAGACGAACTGCGCAACAAGAACACGGACGAAAGGGAGGCAGACACACACTAACGCAGTGTGTGTCTGCCTCCCTTTCGTCCGTGTTCTTGTTGCGCAGTTCGTCTTTTTTGCATTATGATCAACCAACTAGCCCGACAAGTCCTGCTTGAACTGTTACCGCGACCTGCCGCAAGTGAGTGAAGCTGGATCTGTCGTTAAGAGGACGCCTACCACTTCATTAAAAGCCGCCATGTTTCACCCCATGTTATTCTGAGAGCAAATTAACCTGTGTTCTTGAAACCAACCCAAACATTTCGCACATGTGCGCCAGACAAGTTCATTTCTGACAGAGGTATTTCTTCTTCTCTCTGTGCTAGCAGATCTTGTT
Source organism: Amblyomma americanum (assembly GCA_030143305.2). Classification (NCBI taxonomy): domain Eukaryota; kingdom Metazoa; phylum Arthropoda; class Arachnida; order Ixodida; family Ixodidae; genus Amblyomma; species Amblyomma americanum. Next base: position 53,935 of record JARKHS020023337.1, read on the forward strand.
CCTATCCGAGACGGTGTATTAACTTCAGCAATTCGCCTCAGTACTGAACCGCCGCTTCGAATTCTCATTACAGCCTCCAGCAAACCAGTTTAGGTGCTTCGCCGGTGCATAGTTCCTTGGATATCGTTCGCAATGTGGGTAACAATGTAATTATTCTTGACTATCCAAGTTTTGTGGGCCAGGAGTACAACGCCAACCTTCACTGAAGTTGATAACGCCTGCAATATAATGAATATGACGCAATCGCCAGCTTTCTTCAAAATTTCTGGGGATACTCAGACGGCAGATTTTTTCAGCGTATTATTCTCGAGGCGTAGTGTATCAGAAAGAGCTGAGACGGGCTAATCGGTATGCTATTTAGCTAATAATGAATTGCTTACATTTTACCATATAGGTTATCTCTCACCGAAAAACAGCGCGCTTACACGGGACACGAGAAAGGCGACACGCACACACACAGCGCTTTGTGTGCGTGTCTCCTTTATCGTGTCCCGTGTAAGCGCGCTGTTTTTCGGTGAGATCATATACCAACTGGCCCGGCAACTGTCCTTAATAATAAGTTATCTCAAATGGCAAATTTGGACAATAAAGACGAGCACCCCATTACTAGGTTCAGGGAGCTGCATGGCGACCGCAGCACGGTAAACGACAAGCTGCTTGATGAACCAGCAGTGCGCTTCGCTCGTAGCTGAGTCGGGAAGATGTGAAAGCAGCACATCGCAACAAAATGCACTAGACAGAACAGAAGGGTGAAAGGTGGCAACCTCTGGAACAGATATTTACCACAATGAAACACGCAAGTCTCGAACGTTCAAGTTTGAGCTAGTCTTGAGTATTTGGCTGAAACATATCACGGAGCATTAATACATTGGCGGCAATAAAATGGGGATGCGTTTTCCTTTTGTCTCCATGCATTTGGCAAGCTGATGGAAACGCTTGCTAAAACAAAATATAGTTAATTATACCACAATAGTTCACTTCATCCTACTTCCTTCGTGACACGTTTCGAAAGAATCATTGCACTTTTCTTGTTCTGATTCTTTATTTTCCTGGTGTACTCTTCAATCTGTCCGTGTAATTTATGGTAGATCATGCCATGAACAGTGTGCCGCGTGGAGGGTATTACAAGCACGCTGACCTCGAGTGAGTGAACAATGAATACCACCTTGGGCGCGTTATACACGGCCGCCAGCGGTGAGAACACATGGCCGATGAGCAGGCCGTCTGGGCTAACAAGGGCAAGCCCGTTAAAGAAGAAACAAATGTAGTAATGACCCGCCCGCGCCGTCCTGCCTGACACTCGTCGGGACAGGGCTATGCATCTTTGCGGGCGCTGACAGGTGTGGACATAGGAGGTTACCTTGAATAAAGAATGTGTGTCGCTATGCTTCAGTTCTGCATCCCCTACAAGCAGTCTAGCATTGCGGCCGCATGCTATGGCGCGAGAGCTAGCACGGAGGCGCCCTGTTCTACAGTTTTCGATGGCACTAATGGTTTGTTTTTCATGTCCCATAGCCGCTGAAAATGGTCACGAAATGCGATGGTGCGGTGGGCCGCTAAGTGAGTATTATTGTAATCGCGAATTTATATTTTTTGGAGGACAAGACTGCTCGGGTCTTCCAGCAGGAATCAAGGCGTATGTTGTGGCTCTCTCTTGAATTTTTCTTTTTGCGGTCGAGTAGGTTAGCCAAATGCTCCAAAACATGTTTCGAAGCGCTGTCTCGTTATGAGTCCTATAAATTTAAAGATAATGCCCGCGTCACTTCTAATACTCCAAACGATGCGGCGCCACTGATCCTGTGTCTCTTTTGCACAGCACTCCTCCGCACCACACACTGAAAATAATTTCTCTTAGTGCACACAACACAAACCCGAATAGATATAGTTCAAATATGTCAACACTCGGGAATCACTGCAACGAAGAGTCACTTCAATGCTGCATGTGCAGTTTGCATTTTATTATTGCAACTGGTAAGGGCTTGATGACTACAGAATAACAGTACTGCCGTGGTGTACAGGACACTTATATGAGCGTGGAGTGCTGGATTTTTAATGATTCTACCACTGCTTGCGATTTAGTCCCCACTTGCAAAGAAGGCTAACAAGAAACATGCCAGGACTTCCACAAGATGTCGTTTACAATACGGCGCAGTAAAGTCAGGTTCTGGGGTTTTCAGCGCGCTCTCACTCCCTGCGAAAAGCGATGGCGAACACACACTCGTCATCTCGGAACTTAAGTGCCAACAAACAAAAAAAGCCAGAGTAGGCGCGAATCGTTTGTTTATTTGTTTATTATACTTTAAGAGCTTCAAAAGTTACCGAGCGGAAAGGGCTAAATGTTTAAAACGATACTGTGTGGAATATTGCGTAACAGAATAGAACACGCACAAAGGAGGAAACTAGCAGAACCCAAGAGCACACAGTGCACGCCCAGCCGAGGCACATTGTTCCCGTCGTTATCATCCACTAGAGCTCTTGAACTTCACATAACTGCAGCAATACTTTCCCGGAGTAGATTAGGCGTTTCAGCTCGCGGCGAGTTATAGTGTAAGCCATGCATGTGTACTGTATCAAGTTGGGCTGGATGTGAGGGCTCTCGGCAGGCCAAAGTCATTTGATAGGACATCGCACTTACGTGACCATGTACATGGTAGGAGCCTTCTTTAAGGGAAAGTTTTTCGGAGAGTCCGATGCGGCCAGATGGTGACCAAAGCAAGACGATGGACGCAGGTAAGAGGGAGGCCATGCGGTGGTGGCGGTCGTTGCAGTTTTACTGTGCGCCATCAAAGATTATTTCACAGTAGCATGCAAGACGCAGTGAAAAGAAGAGTCCAGTACAAATATAACTAGGGCTCAGCACCGTACAAAAGGTAGAACGGTGAACAACCGCCACTTTCATGGCATGAGATGGTGCAAGAGAATTTAGCATATGTGATGTCCCAGTCAGGATGTGTTCCGGTGAAACTTATACTGCGAACATAACAGCCGAAGTTAGATTTCGGCGCTCGTTGACGTCGTTTATTATGGTTGTGACACGCAGCGTTGGCGTTATGTTTGCTTATGCATAGTTTCGAAACTTTGTTTACAACGTTGGAATGTCGGTAAGAAGTCGCCGCGGAGTGCCAGGATATAGGAAGGGATTCTTCAGACGTCAACCACATTAGTAGCTCTGTGCATGGAGAGTGCCGGGGTGATTCTGTAATGCGTAGCATGAAACGTACAAATTGCCGCTCACCTATTTCAGAGGTCGGCTTCGAAAACGGACCCACGTGTAATTCGATATGGCGGATTGGTCCGGTTGAGGCGTCAATAGGTCAGATGACACCCGCTAAGAGACTGATAGGACAGATCACGGCGCTGGCGTTAGCCGCCAACACCAATACAGCCGCGAACAGAACTATAAAGGTGTGGCCAGAATAATCGATAAAGCATTCCATCTTTGATATGGGGACACCAGAAGAGCAGTTGTACGAGCTTTTAGGTTTCGAAGGAGAGCGGTGTGATGGTGCTTGATCGCAACGACCAGGAGGTCGGAGCAAGCAGCGTAAACCATCCTATGGTATAAAGTGTAACTATGGCGAAGAAATTTGAACACCAAGGTATGAGGTGAAGGTAATATGAGCCGGGCAATTATGTAGTGTAGTTTGGCACCCCGGCGCCGTTCACAAATGTTAGCAAAAGTAGAAAGCTAGAAGAGGCTGCTGTCGCCGTCACGAAAAGAGTTGTAGGTCAGTACAATGACGGAGGCACTATATCTTGCCTGATTTGTGAACAACCGTGTAATTTTTCTTATGTGGGCGTGAAGCGCAACGACTTCGCCGCCCAGGAGGGTTGAACAACCCTCCTGGGCGGCGAAGTCGTTGCGCTTCACGCCCACATAAGAAAAATTACACGGTTGTTCACAAATCAGGCAAGATATAGTGCCTCCGTCATTGTACTGACCTACAACTCTGTAGTCATTTACAATATTACTACATCGACCGTATAAATATAGGCGCAGTTTTTCAAAACCCCGCATTAGGGCAGACCCCCGTGCTCAGTTTGAGCAATTGGGTGTCGATATACATACCAGCCGAGTGACATAGCCGCACTACACGCTCGACCCTGCAAGGTCAATGAGAAAGGACTGCCCTTGTTTTATGACAACTGGCGTCCGTACGTAACTTAAAGTGCGTTACTACAACGAAGTGTGCCGATTCTGGCAAAGTAGTAAGAATATTGACAAAGCCTTCAGCCAATCAACACCAGTACCGCCACACCCCCGCAAGCTCGGGACGTCGGTGTAAGAATGCGGCAGCGCAGGAGTCATACAGAGCACGGATATTACCTGGATAAAAATGAGCAACAGCTCACGAGAAACACGAGGGCTGAGTGCACCCCATACAAAGTGCAGCAGTACGATGGGAAGCAAAAGTGCCGGCAACAGGCTCAGGAAGCCTACCCCGTAGTCACTGCACAGCGAAGTCTAACAAACAAGGTCGCCTACACAAATGTGTACGACAAGAGCGCATCCGCAAACCCACCAGTGAACAATAGGGCCGAGGGACGCCGATACAAAGTGAAGCCGCAAAATGCTAACGTGCAGCGCCTGCAACAGATGCTGAAAGTGGAATGTCACTGATGCGCATGGACAGCTAATAAACGAAGCCGCCTACAAGAACCGTGAATGCGGCAAGAGAGAAGGGCAAGTCCGTGACCCGCCGTGGAACACTAGGCACACGCGCCGACAATACGAAGTGAAGCAGGACACTGCATATCAACAATGCCTGCAACATTTGCAGGAAGTCGACCGTCGCCGCTGAGCTGGAAAGGCTGTGGAAGATGGCCGCCTATAAGAGAATTGTGAGTCCATCCAAAAATCACCAGAGACCACTTGTCACGTGCACCGCTGTTACGAAGTTGAGGAGGACGAGCAACAGTGCCTGCAGCAGATCTAGGAAGTCATCCGTCGCTGATCCTAAAGAAAGGCTGAGAATCAAGAGTATGTCTGTGAACGCGCCGTGACACTCTAGTGCCGAGCACCGCAGATACAAACTGAAGCCGCACAATACGTAGCAGCAGTGCCTGAAACCGATACACGTGGTCGATCGCAGCCGAGGCCCAGCGAACGCTCAGAAACAAGGCCGCCTGCATCAGATGGTGAATGCCACACGACAAGAGCGCGTCCCCGAACCCGCCGAGGTGCACCATTGCTCATCGCCGCAGATACGATTTGAAATATAAGAATGCGAAGCACCTGTTTCTGCAACATATGCAGAAAGCTAAATGTCGCAGATGCGCTGGGAAAGCTGGGAAACAAGGCCACCTACAACAGATGGGGAATGCTGCACGGCAAGAGCGCGTCCGCGAATCCGCCGAGGTGCACCATCGCTCAGCGCCGCAGACACGAATTGAAATATAAGAATGCGAAGCACCTGTTCCGGCAACTTATGCAGGAAGTTAGATGTCACCGATGCGTTGGGAAAGCTGGGAAACAAGGTTGCCTACAACCGATGGGGAATGCATCCAGCAACAGCGCGTCCGTGAACACGCGTAGGAGCACTGGGGCCGAGCGCTGATTATACAATGTGCAGCAGGAAAGCGATGGAACAGTACCTGAAACGGATAACGGAAATCGACCTTTCCCCGAAGAGCGGCGCGCGCTGAGGAACGAGGCCGCCTACAATAGATATGGGAGGAGCGCTCGACAACGGTGCGTGCTCAAAAATGTGCGGGAAGTGTTGTGTACTTGTTATCCGGTAGAAACATTAGTTGTTGCAACTCTACGAAGAATGAAAATGAAACGGCGTGGGCCTTTCGACTTCACCGAGCTCAGCCCTGTTCTCTGCCACGTGAAGGCAAAGAAGACATGAACGATGTTTTACTCGAAAAATTGGTTTGGTTTATGGTTTTTGAAGGTTTAACGTCTTAAAGCGACTCAGGCTATGAGAGACGCCGTAGTGAAGGGCTCCAGAAATTTCGACCACTTGGGGTTCCTCAACGTGCACTGACATCGCACAGTACAGCGGCCTCTAGAATTTCGCCTCCATCGAAATTAAAACCGCCGCGGCAGGGATCTAACCCTGCGCCTTTCGGGCCAGCAGCCGAGCACCATAACCACTCACCCACCGCGGCGACTCTTTACTGGAAAGATTGAAACTCCGTTCATAACTTGGAAGCTCAATAGAATGCATTGGCTCCGGCAGATGCGTTGATGGAAACAAGAGAAAGCAGATCGTACAGGCGGTCAGATGCCAGCTTCCTGAGGCGATCATATTCGTTCTTCTTAATAACCCGTCGAATCACTTGATTCGATACTGGCATATCATCGCTCTTGTAAACACAGTCCGCGAGAAGTAATAATGCTGGCTACGCCTAAGCGGGCGAGCGGCGCTTCAACACGTCAGTGTATGGAGAGATGAGTTTGAGCTGCGGGGCGGCAGTGTTGTGGTGCAAAGGTAGAGCATGAGCGGTGGTGCGGGCTGGACTTTAAATTCGGTTTGAACTAAAAAAAAGGACCCCTAACATTTCTGGGCAAAATTCAAATGAAACGGCCGAATAGCTTGTCTGTATTTTGCCTTCTTGCTAGGAATTCTTCTGTATGAAATTTTCAGCATAATGCTCTGTGGAACGATTTTTTTTTGCAAATCTGTCATATTTTGTAATGTTATTGCAAAAATTTTTAGCGTAACCATTTTTGCCAAGTGTTATATCTCTAGAAGAACCGTATAAAGTTTTTAAATTGCTTATCAATTCCGCAAAGATGTTAAAAACCTGATGCATCTTTGGCTAAAACCGGCAGATAAAAAACGGCACACTTTTTATGGACAATTTCTTGATACATGACACTTAATTATAAATCATATGCACTTTTTGTAAATGTTCCGAGCGCATAAGGTAGTGAATAAATGTTTATAAATTTTGTACAGTGACCACGTATTGGACAGCTTTACGAAATTCAAAGAGCTGTAACATGACAGGAAATCTTATTACCGTGCTGTGTTAACAGAGAATAATATTGACAGAGAAATGAATTGCACTAAATTTTGTGTTTAAAATTGGAGAGGATTCAGTAAAACTTTGATTATTTCAGCAATGAATGGCCTAGCTACATGTCTAAAATGTTTTACAACTCTATACCTCACTAATGGATGGTGCAACGTAGAATCCCCTTTTGCAAAGATTTTTCACTGATAGTGAAGGATCTGTAAAAAACAGTGTAATACGTTGTAATATAAGGGCGCCGGCTTTGTACAGTCATTTAGAAATGTAAACTAATTTGTGTTGTTTCTTGTGTGTCTGCCAGTGATTTGAAATGTAAGGCGGCTGTCTCTGACGTGAAAGTGGTGGCAGCCATTTCAACTAGAAGTAATGGAATGGCAGTATTCTAAGATAAAAATTTGTGTATGTTTGAATGGGTCAGCAACTAGGATGATGAGATTTAGGTTTGGGTTTACGTCTATAGCTCCTAAAGCGACTCATGGTGTGAGGGTTGCTGAAGAGGGAAGCTCCGAAAAATTTTGTCCACCTGGGCTTCTTTCACGAGCACTGACATCGAGAAGTATAGAGGCCTCCAGTACGTCGCCTCCATTTAAATGCACCCGCCGTCGGCGGGATCGAACGCGCGACTTTCGTGTACTTTGAGAGTGCACTTTAAAAAACTTCAGCTGATAATTTATCCAAAACACTCCGCTACAGCGCCGCTCATTAGCTGACTTGCTTCGGGGCGCTCAACCTATCGAACACAACCAAATGTGCCAGAATCACAACTTCTGTCCCATTCAAAAGTGTACACATTTTTCATTATGGTACTATTTCCCTCTAACATAAAGTTTCCAGAAGATGAAATGTAAGGAAAGGAAGAGGCGGCGAGCCTCACGACAAATTTTTGGGCGGAAGAAAGGATCACTGCCGTTTTGCTGACCATTATCAATTCAAACTATCGCCATATTCCTATCGTCGTGCTCGATAATATATATATATATATATATATATATATATATATATATATATATATATATATATATATATATATATATATATATATATATATATATATATATATATATATATATATATATTGGTCAAAAATGACCCAATGACCAAAGCTAATTAACTAATCTGATGAGGTGTAAAAATATAGTCGGGAAATTTCAGATTGTACTTACGGCTGCTTACGTGGTTTTAATGCGAAATCATTAGTTGTCATCGTGAGTATCCGACCTCGACACTAGTTGCGCACTGAGAAATGAAATAAGGATACATTTCTGGACGGTGATTACACAAATGGTGAATTCCGTAAAGTCTGAGTGAAACAACCGGATATTCGGTTAGCATGCCTCTAGCCTCGCCAAGAGACGAAGGCTACATGGAACGAGACACACCAGGAATTTTGTACGACTAACGGTTGCCTCACAATTTGCATACGAAAATTGGTTTTTAGAAAAGAAACTGTTGCCGCAGCTGTCTCATATCTCAGTGGGCACCTCAACTAAACCTTAAGAGAAGAGGTGCAAAGTTTGAGAAGACCTACAATTAGAGTTACATATCTCTTCGTTTCGAATCCATGTCCCAAGGCTCACTTTATTGCCCCATTGACCATTTTAGCTGATAAGTGGGAGGTTCCTCATCTAACAGGAACTGATGTCGTGTCTGTGAAAGTGGGTGGCGCGAAACTGCCCGGAATAATGGTGAGTTTCTCGAGACAGGCGATAAGAGATGCTTGCTTGAAGCAAAATGGCAAGCTTAAAGATAGCGATATAGCTCTTTTCATTCAGGAAAACATGACTCACAGTGACAGAGAACTACTGAGGACTGCTAAAGAAGTAGCCAAAGTAAATGACTTTCGCTTTGCATGGCACGTAAACGGCAAGATTCTTGTGCGAAAAGAGGAAAAGGCACGCGCTGACGACATTAAGAGTGTTAATGATCTAGATTCGCCATATGTAGTTCAGCAGTTTATTTTCTTTTTCATTTCTTTTTTCTTTTTGCATGTTGCTAAAAAAAGTTGTGGATAAGCACTGCTATCTCTCGACTGAATTGGACGTCATTGCGTCCCGTTTCCCACCTGCTTCTTTGAAATGCATCCACTTGAATGTGCGGTCTTTGAAGAACAAATCTCTTTGTCTGGTAGAAATCGTTTCCGATTTCTCAGTTTCCTTAATGCTATTCTCCTCACAGAAACTGAGAGCACATGTGCAAATGATGTGTTTAAACTGGCCTACTGTAAGACGTACTACCTCAATCGTGCACAAAACCACGCGGAGGTGTCTTTGCCATCCTACTTCATGAAACTTTTTATTGACAACTACTGGACCGTTTCTCTCTTATTACGTCCAGTTTGGAAATCCTTTCCCTGTGTTTTAACAACCCCATATTTTCTGCGCGCTTACAGACCTCCGAATGGAAGCATTGCAGAGTTTTTGGAGCTTTTTTTTAATTTCTTGCTTTTGTTTAAAAACATCTACTCTTGTCGCGGGGGGTGATTTTTGTATCGATGTAAGCGCTAGTAATAAAACAACTGGTTTGTGGTTTTGGGGGTTTAACGTCGCAAGAGCGACTCAGCCTAAGAGGGAAGCCGTAGTGAAGGGCTCCGGAAATTTCGAACACCCAGGGTTCTTTAACGTGCACTGACATCGCACAGTGCACGGGCCTCTAGAATTTCGCCTTCATCGAAATTCAACAAAGGCGCGGGATAGAACGCGCGCCTTTCGGGTCAGCAGCCGCGCGCCATAACCACTGAGCCACCGCGGCGGCTTTAATAAAACAACTAGATATTTTCATGATGTTATTGCATCAATTTAGTGCAGTATCAGAATATACCAAACCAACCAGAATTGCAACGAATTTTGAGTCCGTACTAGTCCTTTTTATTATTAATTCTTTATCACTAAATACTGAAGCTTGCATGATATCCACTTGTAACAGTGACACCTCCCAGTGTTCATCTTCGTCCACAAGTCAGATGTTGTAAAATATGATCACGAATTAGTTTACCAAAGGCTTACCTGCGCTAGTCTTAATGCGTTTCGCAAAACGATAACAAAAGTTGAGCGGAGGATAGATATAAACAATAGAGCAGATGCAAATGAGGCATATAACGTGTTTATCGTTCTCGTTAGGCCCCTGTATTTTGCGCATTTCCCCGAGAAAGAACACACGGAATACCCGGAAACCCTCTATTACACTTTAACTGTAATATGAAATCAAAACAAGAGATAAACTGTACCGAAAATATCTTGTTACTCGTTTGTCAGCAGACCTTCTTATCTTTAAACAATATCGCAATAAGCTAAATAAAGATGGATATCAGTATGAAACGAGTATCACCATGGGATTTTGGATGTCAACTCGGGTCATTCTGATCTCATATGGACTCGTCTATCTCCCTGCTGGAAAAAAACCATTCACAGGACTCGCTAAACAAACGGCAACTTAATGGACAGCACCTCTCAAGCAAACAGCTTGCTGATGCATTAATAAATTCTTTACCAATATCGCTGCAGCTAGTCGCTAATCCGATGCCCTAGACTCTGTTCAAGCTAGAAACAAAAACTCAGTCTTTTGGGAACCTGTAAATGCGGAAGAGGTATAGTCTATTATTACCAGTTTAGAAAACACTGCTACTTATGACATTGAAGGCTTCAAGAACCGTCCTACGAAATATGTGGCTGATATTATTGCGCCTGTTCTGGCAGACATTTTCCATACCTGCAGAGACGGCTGTCTTCCTAACAAATATGCAGGTAGCTATAGTGTGCTATATAAAAAGAGAGACAAGAATGAACTTGAAAATTATAGATCTTTTTCATTACTAGCTATCTTATCGAAAGCCTTTGACACAGTGTTTCAATCCCGCATGTTCAGGGTTTTTGTTAAACATAATTTAATTACAGAATGAAAGTTTGGTTTCACTAAAATCAGATCTAAAGATTATCTTTTCCTTCATCACAACGGATATATCTTACCGCAGCTTCAACAAAAATGCATTGCATTGGGTTTGTTTGTTGACTTTTCGAATATATTATTTATCACACAGGACACAAGAAGTTCAGATAAATGATGCGCGTTCAGACATAAAAACTTTGCACTGTCGTAAGCCTCAAGGAAGTATATTAGAAGCTCTGCTTTTTAATCTATAAGTGCGATATTATAAATATTATCCTGATTTAAATTTATTATATACGCAGATGAAACAACAATACTTTTCACTGGCACTGACCACTCTCGTGTGGTAACAGTATGTAATAGTACTAATAGACAACTGGAAATATGTTCTCTATCGAACGCCATGCGTATAAATGAGAATAAAAATAAAACTGTAATATTCAGGGCCAAAAACAAAGTGCTGCCTCCACACGACATCATGTAAAATTCCTGTAGCATACAGATAGTGGATCACATTAGATGTCTAGGTGTTGTCTTTTCATTCAGTGCGGCTTGGGAAGAGCACATCATTTGTTTGGCAAGAAAACTAGCCCAAGTAACAGGCGTGATAGGTAGATTAGATATCTTCTTCCAAAACATGTCAAGCTTCTTCTGTACAACACACTTTTTTATTCAAAACTTAATTATTGTCAACACACACGGGGAACTGCACCTTTCTCTAACTACAGCGCATTCATTTAATCCAAAATAAGTATATTCGACACATCTACAATAAATCATATGGATCTACTTGCGCAATCCTCTTCTGCAAGTCCCACATAATTAAAGTTTTAGCCTATATAATAGTCGACTAACCATTAAATTTAAATCTTAGATAACGAACAACACATCGAATGTAAGAAATCTAGCACCGTTACAACAGAAAATAAGGCATTAGTCAACTCAATCTGCGACACTATGGGTCGTGCCTGCCTCACGCCTCAGTTTTAGTAACAAAGTTATGCTATATGCTGCTTTCGATTTTAAATATTATCAACTCAGTAATACAGATACACACCCTGCTCTTACTATTACATCCAACTGATATATGCCTCAGTGTACGATATGTATCCAACAAATTCAGTTTTTGTTAGGTTTCCTTCCTTCTTCCATTTCCACTTTGTGTGTGCTCAATCCATGTGTTAATTCCGCTGCTGACCAAGCGGCTGGGTTAGCGGGCCAGTCAAGTTGCCTTTGGGAAGCTTTTTTCCGCAGCCCGTATCATGTATTTATTTATACAAGAAATAAGTATTTTATTAGATTTGAGCGTAGACTACCAATTGGCTAGTACTTGTAAGCTATATCGACGAGAAATCGCATGAAACCACCTAGAACGCTGGACTTCTAACGGTTGCAAGGTATATATAGGCTAAAGAACGTATAATAGTAGTGGTATCAGCCTTCATTTAGGCACAACACTTAGGCGTCTAAATGTTGTGACCAAATTAAGCCCCATACTAGTATTACTGTTATATGTCGTTTATTCTTCGTTTAGGCACCGCACTTAGCCGCCTAAGACGTCCCTGGCCTGCTGCACGAGTAGGCACTTTTATTCACCTTCAGCCCCAATTCAGAAAACCTAGGTCCCGACAGAATGAGACGGGGTGGAAAAGAAATCCAATCGCAGAACAAACGGGCAGGAGAATAAACAATGGAAAAGGTTGGTCTAAGGGGTAGGGAAGTTGGGACATGAAGGATCACGACAGACCTTGTATAGATAAAGCCGTGCAAGTGTGACAAATGTGTTGAGTTGCATCTGTCGAAGGATATGAGCCTCCTGCACACAGAGACCGATGAGGATCGCGGTACAGTTTACGGCAAAGCCGAATACCGTAGCTTTGGCCATTAATGGTGGCGCGAAGGTACAGTCTTGATATGCCCTTCGAGGGTCTTCGCCAGAGGATCATCGGTGCCCGAATAAGAGCTTCACGGACGAGTAGGTCAGCCAGCTCATTGCAGTCAATGCCCGAATGCCCAGGGAATCCATCGAGGGAAGACCAATCAAGGCTGCGGTGATGCAAGTGCGCCTCGAGTTCCGTGAAGAGATGTGCTGGGAGGGCTTGTTATTGATGGCGCCAAAGGCTGCCTGGGAGTTAGTGTAGATAGTATAGTTAGGTACACGTGTGAGTGAATGAAAATGTTGAGTGGCGTGAAATGGAGAGCACCCCGAGCGAAAGAATGTCAGGGGGTGTACAAACGGGGCGCTAGTGTGAGTAGTACAGTTATGAAGAGAACAAAAGAGCACTTGGCTTCTGGAGCCGCGATGTGCCACGTAAGAGGAATCCATGTACGCAATTCAGTGAGTATTGAAGAGGGTACTGCGGTGAGAGGCAGCACCATGTTCGCGGCCAGCATGCAGGATTGGTGGCATATTGGAGAGAACAGGGAAGCATACGGAGGTTAGGTGCCTCCGGATGGGAGGGAAAAGGAAGAGGGGCCGAATGGCTGGGAGGAATAGCAGACTGTTTGAGAACCCAGCGCCCGTGAGTTGTGCTTCATAGCGAAACATGGCATTAAGTTTATCGGTGGAGATGATCACGGGGAGGTAGAGAGCAGCCTTATAGAAGCCGTGGAAAGCGGTGGCGAGTGGGTCTAGCTGGGTCTGAGTGAAGAATACATAAGGTACGAAGTAAAGACTTTTGTTAAGATGCAGCGCATGAGCCAGTCGCGATGCGTCCGCTTCCCGCAGGCCGGAAGACAGCCTAACTATTGGCGAAGTAGGTGAGTGACAGAGTGACAGGTAGAAACAGCTTTACGGAGAGATTGCATTTTCTTGACGGAATGCAGAGGCATGTCAAAAACGCCGCACTGCGACACTTTTGAAGCTGCGAAATCGCCAAAATTCAGGAAGATAAGTGAGATGTGAGAAAGTTGATAAGCAGAATGGCTTAGAGCTGCTAGATTGGACTTGTCTGGCGCGGCAGAAAGGCCCGTCTGGTCCAGGAAAATGGAGATGTCATTCTGGCCTTGCTAAAGGTGTCTTCCACATGACCAGGAGAGGAGCGCGAGCACTGCAGTGTGATGTCATCGGCATAAAAAAGTGATGAAGGTCAGGAATGGATGGAAATCCAACAGCGAGAGGATCTATGACAATATTAAAAAGGGTAGTTGAAAGAAAGCTACCATGAGGGGCACACCGAGTGAGATGATGAGACGTAAAAGTGAGGTCTGATACCCGGAAACGTGCCTTGCGGTTGGAAAGTAAAACTCGAAAGTGGTTATACATACTGGAGTCATAGTTCAAGTGAGAGAGGTAGGAAAGGATATCATGATGAGAGACAGAGTTGAATGCATTGCGGACATCCACTGTGACAAGGGCATGAATTTGAGAGCAGCCACAAGCAAAGAAATTGTGGGGAAGGATGAGAAAGACTTCTTGGGTAGGCACATGGGGACGAAAGCTGTCGAGGGTTTGAGGAAACGAGTTAGAAGCCTCAAAATGCCGGCCAAGCCTAGTGATCGCGATACGCTTCATTGTCTTGGAGACAGAGGAAGTAAGAAAAATTGGTTGAGACTGGTAAATGCAGGCTGCATGCCGGATTTCGGAATGAGGGAGATGAGTAAGGAATCCAGGCAAGAGAGTAGGGAACCCTCCTCCAAGCGGTGTCATAGAGAAAAATTATGTGCTCTTTCGCGTTGTCAGGAAGGTTACGTTGTGCGGAATAAGTGGTGCCGTCTTCACCGGGAGTATAATCGAGTGGCGTTAGCGAGGAGTGCCTCCTCAAGCTAGCGAAGTGCGAAAAGCCCGCCGAGGTCGCTTACTTAGGAGCCTGCATATTCAGGGTAAGAGGGGGAGTGCGGAGAGGTGAAGTAAAGATCCGCAAGGGTTGAGAAGACCTTGTCAGAGGAATGTGTAGCCAGCGCTTTAGCGAGGGTTGAAGGAGGGACGGGTCGGCACCGTGTTGAGCTGGAATGTCGATTTCTGATGAAGCGCAGAGTCAAGGTCGTTGTATATGGCAACTCATCGAGACTAAACAGGTGCCGCCGTCCTCATACCACGCCTGTATCATGAACTCCGCGTTTTGGGCTTCTACTGCCGGATCACTTATTTTTTCACCCTTGTGAATCACCACATACAATTCCTGATGCTCCAAGGAATCCGCCGACTTAGTTCTTATCAAGGTTGGTCATCGTTAGGTTCGCGAAGACCATCCATGATATTTGAGTGGCGCCTTGTTGAGCATATCCTAGCGACCCCAGGTCTACTCACCGGAATCCCTGACCAAGTCCTGCCCCGGCTAGCTGCGTGTGCATCACATGCACCCAACGTCTCACCACCGCTGCTCGCTCAGACGCTCTCACCGAAACTACCAACGCTGCCGCTTGCCATGTTACCACTTTCTATACAATCGCCTCCTACCCGTAAGGATATGAAAGACTCCTTGGGAAATCCTCTTCTTCTGCCCCTACACCCGACATCAACACTCTAAATGGTCTCTTTCCTAACCCGATCGATGACTTGGCAACCGTCCGTGATTCCCGCAAGGCCGCCAACGCTGCTCGCTCCCGCCTGTAGATGATCTCAGTGGGTCTCCAGATTCCATCTGGTGCTCTTGCCTCTACAACCCGTCCTTCCGACCTGCTTAAGAACATCATCAAGGCTGCCAGTCCTTCAGAACGCAAGTGTACTGGACTCGTCCTTCAGACCAAGGCAGTCCAGAACCTGGTCTTCCTCTAGACCGCCTCGGATCTCACTGCCAACCGTCTCCTGAGCATCACCCACATCAACTTTGGCGGTAACCTCGTCAGCGTCCGCCCCTACAATGTCAACCCTCCCCTCCCTGCCTTGGCGTCATTCATGACGTCGAGCGCCGACTCAGCATCACCGATCGCCAGAAGGATCTGGAGACCTACACTGCCGACTTAATTTCCGCGCGCGTGATGTTCTGTAACACCTCATATTGCCACAAAATGCTAACTGCAGTCCGGAGCGCAGAAAGCCTGAGAAAATTGTGTCTAAAGAAACAGTTTATTTGGGCTAACCTGAGCCCACAATGCACTGAATCACTCGGCTACGGCGTGGCAACAATCGTGCTCGGTGGTCATCGAACGAACGCCCGGTGCTCTCTGCCGTTCTCAGTTTAAAGCTAATAGCGAACTTTCACTATAAAGCGAGCAAAGTTACTAGAACATTCTAGAACAACGTAGAATCAGCTCTGCCTGGATGCGATCAATCGAGATAAATGTGGTCGCGTCTTCGATCGCAAACAAAGCCATGAAGTGGCGCGGCGGCAGCTTTGCATGATGAACAAACCAACACTGCAAAGATTCGCGGCGATATTGCCTATTTTTGTCGCTCCACGTTTTGCTGCCGCCTTCGCAAACCCCGAGTTCCTTCATGTACCCGCTGCTATGAGATAGGCCAATGCGCAGATTAAGGCTCACGTTATACCGCTAAGTGCCTTAAGTTCACGTCATATATCCCACCGCCTCCCGCAGTTGACGATTGCACGCAGCCCTGGTGCCGGCACAGTCAGACTTACGAACACGCTGCCTTCACGTCTGTGCATTTTTTGATCATTTTTGCTATAATCAGGGAGGCGCCGTTCCTTTTTTCCCACGGCGATGGAAGCGGGGGCTGCAGGGCCTCTATTGGAACCCGGTGGGTCGGCCGCAGCCGCCCAGAGGAAGCGCCTGCACCGCCAGAGTGACTGGAGCAGCCAGGGCACTGTTGTGTACTTACTCGGTGTCAAGTGAAGACTCCTCGTCCTCCGCCGACGACGGTTTCATACCTGTTGTTTGCAAGAAGGCCAACCGCAGACTGCGTAGATAAGCCGAATCATCCTCATCGAGCACGTCAACGGTGTCCTCATCAAGAATGCCAATGATCATCACAGCGCGAAGTTCCTCGGCGCATACAGCCTTGTTTGTGCCGTTGAATCCAACGGACAACTTGAACCTCCTGAACAGGCAAGCCATCTCTATTTATCTGAAGAGCCTCGTACCGGGAGGCATTAAAGATGTCAGAATAAACCCGTTCAAAAACGTCATTGCCATTGATGTGGTGGAGCAAAGTGCACAAGAGAGTTTAACCCCAATCACTAAACTCGGCAACACCAGTGTACGCCCCCTTATTCTCCAGGACAGCGGCACTACGGCTGGCGTAAACTACAACGTCGACATCGTCATCAGTGACGCAGATTTACTCATGTTGATCAAGCCGGCAACAAACGGCATTTCCATCATTCAAGTTCAGCGTTTATGAAGATCTACATGCATCAAGCTGACCTTCAAGGGTGACTGCATACCATCGTACGTGAAGGATGGACAATTTTGTCATCCAGTTCGACCTTTTGTGCCTAAGCCCCTTCAATGCAGGAATTACATGAGGATGGGCCACGTGGGAGGCGTCTGCATACACTCCATTGTGTGTCCGCGATGCTCCGAGTCACACAGCAGTGACGTTTGCCGCGCGACTACATTGATGTGCGCCAACTGTCACGACCCTCATGACTTTTCCTCGAAAGACTGCCCCCATCTAAAGATCGAGCGGGCGGTACTGAAGCAAATGGTGCGAGTCCATTCTAAGCACAAAGAAGCCGCCGCAAAGGTGCGACGACATCGTTTGCGCCACCGAAGGTCTTCAAAGAAAGCAGTCACATTTGAGAAGAATTCCCCAACGCCACTGCAGCTTGTTCGCCTCCACCAAAAACCGTACCAAAACAAGGGAGCCCGGCGCTTGTTGAGGCTGGACCTGCTGCCTCAGGTGCAACTTGGCCACCACTGCCAAAGCCTTCTACACCTACTGTGTCAGGGATGTTGGCGCACTCAGGGGCAGCGCGTACGACTGATCCAGCCAACAGGCACGATCAAGGCCATGGGCCAGATATGCAAGTGATTGCTATGCTAACGTCAATATTGAATGTCATGCGTGCTCTGCTTTCCAGTCTACGCACGCCAGCAGCAAATAGTGCACTTCAAGTGCTGGACGCGCGAGATCCAGTTCTTGCGTCTCTACAGTAGAAGGCATCATGGCTCCTTCGGACCTATTTTTTCAAAATAAAGTAAATAATCTTTCATTTTCCAATAGAATGCTCGTGGACTCCAGTCCTGGATTTCTGATTTACTGCACTAGGTCTACGAAAATCACTTCCCCATTCTTGTGATTTGTGAACCGAAGACCCCGGCCATTGGGCGAATATCCGGCTATTAGGCATCTGCATCACCCACGCGCAACATATCTAGCAAAGTCATCGTCTACATTCGACGTGAACTTACATATGTGCAACATTCAGTTCCTCTGAACGAAGACAATCAGTACGTTTGCCTGACAGTGAAGAGCCGAGACCTGACGTTTACGCTACTGGCGGTGTACTTGGCACAATCAAGTCGTTTCGACGCCAGAAGGTTGAGTGGTTTAATGGCAGCTACACCTGCTCCGTGGGTCATTATGGGTGACTTCAATGCTCATCACACCATGTGGGGAGGCGTTCGGAGCGACTTTAGGGGAAGACAGCTCTTGTCCTTCGACTCTGACCATGACCTCCAGTGATTATTGACGGAAGCCCGACCTATATTCGAGGGGTGACTTATAGCAGCTGCTTGGACTTGACTTTCGTTTCGCAGTGCCTTACTAACAGCGTCCGGTGGTTTTCGGATGCAGCGACCATATCCCAAGCTATCTGTTTATTACCGACTATTCCACATTTTCCCCAGCCGCGTGTAGGAAGCGTATTGACTGACAAGTTCTTAATTTACTTTTGGAGGCTGCTTGCACAGAGGGCTTCTCTACCGGTCATGAACAAAAAATTAAGGAGGCCATGGAACAGGCCACTTGCCCCTTTAACCTTGTCGCTAACTACGATTTTGACTTCGAATTGCCGCGATTGCGGTCACAACGGCGCAGATACCGACGCACAAAGTCGCGCCTATACCTAAGAGATGCTAGGCACATACAGAAGAAGATTCAGCGCAGAATTCAGGCACTTCAAACACAACGCTTGAGGACATTTATTAAAAAATTGATCCACGGAAGCCTTTGTCACGCGTTTGGAGTGTAATTCGGGGTCTCCGCACGTAACCTCAACAGCGCTGCCGTTCGAATCTGTAGCGCTCCACCAAAGGCGCAGTGTGGTTGAGGTACCCGAAGATTTCAGCGCAAGAATAACAGGTCCTCCGGATCCAGGCGCAAAGCTGCTTTGCAACAATGTTCCACCCTCACGGGATTTTCGGATGGATGTACCATTCGCCATGGAAGAACTTAATGCGGCGCTGGCTTTTTTTAAAAGGTCATCATCACCAGGGCCCGAAGATGTGACGTACTTTACACTTGCCAACCTTGGCCAAGAAGCTCAACGGGCTCTTTTGGACACCTATAACAAGTCATGGACTGCTGGCACAGTTCCTCATGATTGAAAGACCAGTCGTCTGTTTCCATTTTTTAAACCGGGGAAATCACCGCTCGACCTTTCATCATACCGTCCAACTGCACTCGCCAGTTGCGTCGGCAAAGTCATGGAAAGAATGCTGCTCACACGCGTGAACTGGTACTTGGAGCGATATAAGATTTATCAAACCTTCATGTCTGGGTTCCGACGTGGCCGGTCTTCTATCGACAACGTGGTTGACCTTGTAACGTCGGTGCAACACAGCAAGAGTTTGAAAAGAATGACCGTGGCATTGTTTTTGGATATGAAGGGCGCGTACGACAACGTAACGCATCAAACCATTTTGGACGCAAAGGAAGCTGCTGAGATCATAGGCTGCACATTCAGCTGGATACGCAGCTCTTTATCGGAGAGTTCGTTTTTTGTCCTGACTGCGGATGGACCAACGTCTTTACACCGAAATTCGCGCGGAGTCCCTCAGGGTGGAGTGCTGAGCCCAGTTCTCTTGAACCTTGCTCTCATCGGCCTGGTAGACGTATTGCCACAATCTGCTCAGATCTCTGTATATGCAGAAGATATCTGTATTTCGACACCAGGGGTGACCCGTCCTCAAGTTCGTGCAAGACTTAGAAAGGCGGCATCGATATTTACACCCTATCTTCGCTTGCAGAGCCAGAACATTTCGACCGAAAAGTGTTCACTTGTGCCGTTCACACGCACAATAATGCCACGTTACACCATTCGCATCAATGGCGAAGCCATTCCATATTAGAGAAGATACAGATTTCTTGGAGTTGTCAAGTTGTCATATACAGGAACCTCTCGTGGAGTCCGCATATCTACGACATGAGAAAGAGGCTAATTGCGATTTTCCACGTCCTCTCCTTCCTTGGGGGAAAGACTTGGTTAGCATCAGTTCTCTCTATGCTACAACTGTACCGTTCCCTATTTATGGGCTACATGCGGTATAGTCTACCGATATTTAGTTCCATTAGAAAGGCAAATATCAAGACTCTTCAGAGTGTGCAAGCGCAAGCTCTCTATATCTGCCTTGGGCTGCCTAAATGTGCATCAACAGCAGCAACTGTTCTTGTTGCCCGGGAACTTCCTGTTACTACATACATTGCTATTGACATCATGAGAACACATATTCGGCACCTCACACTGGTTCCCTGTCATCACCTCGCAACACTCCAAATAAATAGGCCATGTACTGCATTCGCCAAAGTCACTGAAGCCCATCGCGCATATCTTTTGTCGGAGTTCACCCCTGCGTCAAGACCGTGCTCATCCTTATGGAGTCTTCATGAATCTCGCGTTCACCTCTGTATTCCTAGCATTACGAAAAAAACTGGTGTATCACCGCCTGCTCTCAAACAACTGACAATGAGTTACCTGCATTCTTCCCACAGTCGCCGTATGCATGTTTACACAGATGGATCAGTTCACTCGGCCAGTTCTGCGGGGTCGTTGGTGATACCGGCCAGATCCATCTTCATGAAAGTGAAGACGCCCCATCCAACATCTTTAACTGGTGCGGAACTCGCAGCCTTACGGGCTGTGGTAGAGTTCTTCAGTCAAGAACCTCCACATGACTGGACGGTTTTCACCGATTCTAAACCAACCCTTCAAGCCCTGCAAGCTACGCTACGCCGCGGGTCACAGGAACAACTTGTTGCTGAGATCCGTGTACTATACCACGGCACCGTTTCCAAAGGTTATGACATCATTTTTTAATGGCTGCCAGGACACTGTGGTATTAACGGTAATCACCTGGATGATTCGGCTGCGCGTTCTGCTCCCAACGACGGACTTCACGTGAGGATCGCAATATCAAGAACTGACGCGGTGTGTGGGCTTCGCCCTTTTGCGCTGGAGCTCACACTTTCAGCCTGGAACACGGGAGAATTTTGCAACCTCCGCCTCAAGGCACTAGACCCTGGACTGCGCCTTCGTCTTCCACATAAATGAGCACGTCGCGAAGCAACATTGTTATGCCGTTTATGAATCGGTGTTGTTTTCACCAACCACTATGCTTTCCGGATGGGGATGGCCGACATTCCTGCCTGTGAAAGCTGTGGTTGTGAGGAGACCATCGCTCATCTTCTCTGTGAGTGCCCTGCATTGGCGAGTGCAAGACATAAACTGTGTTGTGCCCTGGACTGCCTCGATCCTCGCCCATTAACACAGCAAAGGATAATCGGTCCGTGGCCACAGCAGTCGTCTGCCCTCAAGACATACAAGGCACTCTTTGGCTACTTGAGAGCGACTTGATTGAGTGACAAATTGTGACAGGGGTGTACGTGTGTGTGTGTAATGCCTTTTTCTCCTTCTCTCTTCATCCTTTTAGTCCCCTAATTCCTCTTCCCCAGTGCAGGGCAGCCAACCGTAACTCCTTTCTGATTAACATCCCTGCCTTTCCCTCCTCCTCTTTATCTATCCATCTATCTATCAACGGCTATATCGAACGCATCCTCACGTTGATTTCCACCTTTCAGTCCTCTCTACAAGTAGTCATAGAAACCCTTCTATCACACGCCAAGAAACGCTATCACTCGTCCAATTGCAATTCCCTACCTAAATTTCATCATGCAGAACGTTAATATCAATCAATACAGCTGGCGCAGTCTCATTACTAACCGCACTCCTCTGCACTGATATATTCTCAGTCTTCCTTTCCCACCCCACTTTCTCCTCCTCCCGGAGACTAGCCCCTACCTTTCCGCGGCAGACGCGTTTCGATGCAGTTGAAAGGCAAAAGGGCTCGGCGTGCTGTCCGATGTCAATGCACGTTAATGGATCCCACGTGGTCAAATTACTCCGGACGGCCCTCCACTAGGGCCCGAACCTCTTCCCTCCTTTCTTCTTTCACTCCCTTACGGCGCTGTTCTGGTGTCCACTGAGATAAGCGAGACAGTCACTGCGTCATTTCCTTTCCTCAAAACGAATTTTCATTTTTACTCGCTTTTATAGCAATGTTCTTGTCTACTGGGTGTTTTACTCTGAACGTTCTGCCCCTCTCTCTTCTACGTACGTTCTGCGAGATCTATCAGTTCTAACCCTAAACATTCCCTCTTTCCTTCCTTCTAATACGGATTCGGTTCTATGTTCGCCAAGCTAACCTCAGCTTGGCAGTCTTGTCCTTCTCTAACCCTCTCACCCACACCACACATTTCACGGTCATGGGTAATTTTTTTGCCACCTCTCTCTCCCATACAGCTCTAATCACCTGCTGTGAATTTAATGCCCCCATGCTCTGTGCGGTTACCAACGACATATATCTGACTAAAATGGCAGAGCGCAGCTTCTTCTATGCGTCCTGCGGCCGCTTGATGACGTACCCATGTTAAAAGGATAAAGCCCACCCCAATAATCCTAAACTTTACATGATTTTTCTGCGCACGAAAGATGACATATACCAGAAGTCCCTACCGCGCAATATGAGCGCAAACCTTTATCAGGATAGGCGGCAGGCTCCAGGGAGCTATTGCACCAAAACGTGCAGCAAACGCTTCGACAGTCAACGCAGTCAACGCGGCAGAAAATATTAATGCAGGATTTTTCACGGCAGTCGCAGCCTATGAAGATGGCACAGTTGGGTGCGCCACCACTGTCCTAAAAAATCGCCTGCAGAGGCGGAAGGAGCTGCCATCGAACTTGCGCTGACCCACTCCACCAGTGATAAAAACATGACCGAAATTTGCACACATTTCTAGGCCGCATACACCCAATACTTAAAGGCTTGGCAAAACTGGCCGCAGATCATATTCCTGACACACCCAGCTGTCTCGACCGAGTGGTTACTCTGTCGTGGATCCCTGGGCATGCCCCGATCCCCGGTAATTAACGCGTTCATGCTCTGGCTCGAGAACTCTGCTCCCGTATTCCGGATGATCAGGCACCCAGCCCCGCCCAAGGGTCAACATCGGTCCTTTCTACATATCATCAAATGACCCCAGTCTACAAACAGCCGCAAGACATTGCCACTAACCTACAGGACGTTGTCGCCCTTATCCGGCACTACAAGGCGGCAATTACAGACGGGCTGCTTTATTCCGCCTTACCTTCTCTCATGCTTTCACCTCAGCTTCCTCCTTCATTGTAACTACTGTAGCGTCTCCAAATCCACACTTCTTTACTAGCTGTGGGAATGTCCTTCCCTACAGGCAGTACCCCCCGTCCCCACTCTCACTGATTGTTCCTGGGAGGCTGCTTTACGGACCGCTCAGCCCACCGGCCAGAATTGGCTGGCCGATCAGGCTTTATGTAAAGCTCAAGCCCCTAGACTCTTTTACTAATGCGGGACCACCCTAGAAGATTTATTCTTCTTTCGTCTAATAGAGTTGTTTCCATCCAGTCAAACTATCTTGATTCATGAGTCCGCCAGATGCGTCCGTTCGCAGGAACTGTCCGCCTCACCTGTCATCAAAACCGAAGTAAACAAAACAAAAATAAAACATAATAAAAATACAAATCATTCATAAGAATGAAAATAAAAATACAAACTATAAACGCAAATTAATAAATGGTACAAAAAATTAAAAATTAAAAATTGAGCAATTTAAATGCACTCAGAAATTTTTTTTCCCATCGCTGGGATTTTTCATACCAACTAATAGAGGCCTCCGGCGTTTGTAGTAATGTAGCTAGTAAGGGTTTCCTCTTAAACAAACAATGAATAGCCATCCGAACATCCGATTTCGTTTTGGCCGGTTGATATGCGAAAATGATACCCTTGAAGTTGAGAAATGATTTTTTTCGTTATTTCATTTCCGTCGTTTGTTGCGGCTCTGCTCAGATCCATGGGAACATGCGAAGGCTGCCAAGGTCGCTACAGATACGCTTTACTCGTGCAAAGACGAAATACAGACGCTCAACGTGAGGGCTGCAGCAATAAAGGTAAGTGCCACACAGTACTAGCGCACAAATGATTTGTATAAATGTCGGTGAAGGGCAACAGAAAGCGACAAGGGAAGATAGAGAGAGAAAACTTTATTTTTTACTTTAGTTCTGCTTATATCAGGGCTCAGCTGAAGTTTTCTATATAAAGAAAAGACTGTTCTAGTTAAAAGCCACAATCTTTAGCTATAATGTGTCCTTGACGATCAAAATTCTAGTTAATCAGAAAAGGCACATTTATAGCTTCGTCATTATTGCATTCAGAAAAATTGTCAGTTTGTAATTTTTAGGTACTGGTAGCAGTTTCAGATTGAAATGTTTACTTTTCCAGCCTAGGAACACCGCCCGTCAACGAGTAAATAGTTACTGGCGCACATGTTGTGCACACTGCAAATGCAAAGGCATCAGCCAGGTCGCATCGTCCAGCAGGCGGGCAGATTTTGTTTTCCGAAAGCGCTCCTTTGGGCTCTGAAATAGCACCACTATCTCGTGGTAGTTTTTACGTTTCATAGTCTTTCGTTTTGAAGCCTGAAAAATTGTGTACATAAATATCATTTTCTTGTAAAGATTTCAAACGATTATTCCTCTACACGATCTATACCTTCCGAATAGACACGCGTCGCCGGAGGATAGTATTTAAACTCTAGCTAATTATTCTTCATAATATTAACCAATATTGCAGGACGAAAAAGAGCTACATATAAGGGCACACGACTGTCAGCAGAGGCTAATTGATTTCACACGCCTGGGGCACACAGTCTATTTTAAAGAATCTCTAAAATACCCTCTGATGATAGTAGATTAACTTCCTCAATCCCTACATTGGGTTCTCATAAACACTTGAGCCAACTATTACACTTCACCACGCAGGGGTAAACCCACAATCGTACGCGAGTTCTGGCGCGTACTTTTCGGCGACGTTTCTATGCACGCGCGCTGCTACTTTTCACTCTCGTGCGTAGTTCTGTTTACATATGCCTTTTGGTTAGATTCTTACAGACGTCACAAGGCTGCCCTGGCCGCTGCCAATCAGCCGCGTCTCTTCGGCAGGTCAGGGAGCTCCGCCCCTCGGGGAGTTCCCAGGCACGTCAGCTGCGGTCGCTGGGGCATGACGTAAGATCCAGAGGAAGAGTGCCGCGCTTTGAGTTGGCAAAGATGACAAGAAAACGAAAAGCACGAATACGCTGAGATTCAAATTTTCTGCATAGATAACTCAGCTTTTACACAACGCATTAAAAATTTCTTTCTGAAAGATACTCGTGAAGTGGCGTACTTTAACATCTCGGGCGCACTGAACCTTTACAGAGGGCCCCTTTGAGAGCCCTCTTAATTTAATAGCGTCGGGAGAGCCATGAGGACGAAAACTGTCCGGTCGCACCCGCGTCTTTTCGGAGCC
This sequence comes from Amblyomma americanum, assembly GCA_030143305.2. Taxonomy (NCBI): domain Eukaryota; kingdom Metazoa; phylum Arthropoda; class Arachnida; order Ixodida; family Ixodidae; genus Amblyomma; species Amblyomma americanum. Next base: position 79,462 of record JARKHS020023337.1, read on the forward strand.
TTCGCCTGTCAACCGTGGCCTGTGGTGTTTAGGGGGATACCTCTCTCAGTGTCTGCCAATCCACGGGGAGACGCCGAACGAATAATTACTGTACAAAAATGAAAATCAGAAACAGCGAAATGACTCAGACATCAGCAAGCCTATTTAGAAAATAACTTCTGAAGTACAATCAGAGTAAGTCTGAAGCTAGCGGGAGCTCTTCATCGCGGAAAGAGCATTATAGATATCACAAACCCTACCGGCGACTGCGTCTGAAACAGCCACGTCCCGGAGCAGAGGCGCATCGCTTCACCATTGCGTCGGAGGTGGTATGAGCACTCGCCGCGGCATAGTAAGGTAGATGTAGAGTGGTATCGCTAATTTCATTGAAGGCCATACGTTCAATACAAGGCAGCCAATGGTGAAGAGCCAGAGCCCTATTCGAGTTGTGCGGACAACTAAATTATAATGTCATTGCTAAAAAACCAAAACGTGACGTCGTAGCCACGTGATTCTTGGCGGGAGAAGTAAATCCCCGAACGTCTCGAGGTTGATCGTGACCTACGAGACAAAGACGGAGAAGAAAGATACGACGAGCACCGACTACCGATATTAGTTTAAGAAGTCCGAGCTCGTTGTGTCTTCTTCCTTCGTCTTTACCTCGTGCGTCGCGCTCAAGTTCAGTATTCTGATGTACCATCAGGGCCAGCAATTTGTCTTTATGCCCGAGGGCTACAGTACAGAAAGATTTATAGCTCCTTGTTTGATAGCTGCCCTTTAGCACCGGACTTCGTAAGCAATGGGATACGACAGAATTGTGAAGATCGAGTTTAGCTCGCATAACAAAATACAGCAGATCAACGTTTTTACCAAAGTCAGTTCATTGATTTGCAACTATGATACACAACACTGGGAATAGTGGCACTAGACATTGCTTAAATAACTCACGATACAAGTTTAAACTTTGCACCAGCAGAAAAGGAGCTAGTGTGCAACAATAGCATGAGTGACGTATATTGCAGTGGGCTTCCCCGGTGAAATTCAGGCTGCTTTTTAGAACACATGTAGAAAAAAGCGTTTTTGGCTTCCATGTGCACTCAGTGCAAACAGCATACCATACAGCAAAACTGAGTGTGAAACCCAACCGTTGCAAAGCGATGCCAGCTAAGCAGTTCTCAGTTTCACACTTCTCTGCGTAGCAACAACTCTTCGTGTGCTGTGCGTTCTTCGTCTCCCACCAAATCGTCGTTCCGAATGCAGCAGCGTCTGAACATGACGACTCGAACTGCGACTGGTACGGCGTAAAAACGAGCACACAGACGTAGCTGACGAGAATGTACCACATGGAAAAAAGTAGCCAATAGATTGAAACCAATGCTGATAAACAGCGAGCAGTCGCACGCAACGATTTGACGAGATGATAAGATACGCCGGCGCTGGAGGCAGCCGCTGAATATGGCAAAGGAGCCGCTAATTTGAAATAACGCGTACATTCATAATGTTTCATTAACAAAGTTGTACTAAAAAAAGCACATAATTTCTACTTTACAAAATGCACATAATTAAAACATTCTTAAACGAAACATAAAATGCTTTTAAATCGTTAGAAATTGACAATATGGGAACAATTTTTTTCTAAATTTTTTTTGTCCGCACACTTCATATTAGCGCTTCAGTTCCGCAGCCTCACTAATGTCGCTGGCGCTTGGTTCCGGACCGCATTCGACTCCTGCCTCGCGACTTTTGCAAATTCACCATGGCCTAACTATTTAGCGAATTTTTCGTATTTGTGTAGTTTAACTTCAAAGATAATAAAAATTGCAACAATCACGGGGGTTACGGCCGTACAATGAGCTGAGAATTTGAATAGGATTAGAATGGATTTGCGAGTGACATTAGAATACTACCACGTTTCCTCTTCATGAATTTAGTTGATCACTGTAATCTTTTTTTTTAATGCTTATATTCATCTGGGACCTTTGATGTATTTCATAGTCCTGTATCTAAACGTCTTCCGCAGTAATTATACTTAACAACCCCAATAATCCTGCTTTCAGTTGTGAAGACGTATTCGATGATAGAAGCAAATTCGAACGCTACACGCGCTTGCTTTATTAGTTATCGTTCCTGCCGTGGCGGCGCTCTGTGGCAGGGGACCCCCCCAGAGTACCGCCACGTCGTCCTCGCTGCATATCCTCCTGACGCCAAAAAGTGGTCCCAGAGAGGCCTATTAATACTTGCCTGCCAAGCAGTTCGACAAAGCATGGGCATTTTATACTTTGTTGAGATGCCTGGCAGAAAAAAGCAAGCATATTACTTACTTTTTCACGCCTTCGCTGCGCATCTATATACAGCGTATTCAAAATGAGACTTTACTGATTGTTTTTTAATGCAAAACGCCGTACTCTAACGTTGCTTTTGTCTTTGGTAATGTGCCAGGCGGACACTAATTCGGGCAATAATTGTCTCCGTCAATTCAGTAACTAAGTAAAATTCAATAATTAACATTTTATTGGCTGACGTTAGCGTTCATATTTATATTGGAGTTGCATTTGAGGATTATTCCCATTTGTGCAATTTTAGTAACACGCCTGTGTCCTGTGATGCGCACGTCTAAAAGTCTATCTCAGTTCGTCAGATTACGCATACGAGACAGCTGCTCTCGACGGGAAGCACTTCCCTCATGTGACGCAGCTGTTGCGAAAGGACTCCGCCTTGCAAGGGTGTGCAGCGAGCGGCAACGCGTCTTTCTGCCGGCTTAGAAACAATCGCGTAAAGAATTAGCTCTCCCTTCTCGCCGACCGGACAGTCGGTTTCGATCCCCAAGAAGGAAAACGCTGGCACAGGACCAAAAGTCATCCGTGTCTATGCTAGCCTCTTGCGAGGCGGAGTGCTGTACACAACAGCTGCGTCAGACGAGGGATGTGCTTTACGCCGTGAGCCGCTGTCTCGCGTGCGTAATTCGACGAGGTGAGACGAACTTTAGACGTGCGCAACTCCGCACACAGGCGCGTTACTAAAAGTGTATAAATTGGAATAGCCCTCAAAAACAAATAGCTCTAAGTTCTCAAAGTATATACGCATGCTTACTTCAGCACGCTAACTTACAGGGACAATTATTACCCTAATTTACGTCCGCCTGGCAGCATCTCCAAAGTGCAAACGCGGCACTAGCGTACGGCGTTTTACATTTAAAACAAAAATCAGGGAACTAATTTGAACAAGCAGTATACTAGGTATTTCACCTAAGAGCATCCTAAGCATTCAAAGTAAGCGTGCGCTTAGGTGAAACAGTCATACTTAATAAGCTTCCTTAGTTATAAAACCGCTTTCTTCAGAATAATACTGTCTATGCTCGTTGTCATGCGAGTACAGTTCCAACATGCTAATTATAGGGATGGTTTATTAATGCCTCATATTTAAATTTCGCCTACAGCAGTTACCTCAGCGGTTTGTGGAGGTTTGTAGCTTAACGCAGCTGATATCAATATCAATTTCTGGACATTCCAAAAAGCGACCGAGTCGCCTCCCTAACGAAATCAATTATGGGTCAGCACACTGGCGGAAGCAAAACTGCCCAGCAGTATGGGGCACGAAGAGCGCCAGCAAACCCCCGCCTCAAAATTGCTTGCATAAAGCCGGCAACCAAAATTGCAATTTTAAACATCTAAAAATTAATATGTATATATCATCAACCGTGAGCTACAAACCTATAAAAAACTATGCGCTAGGGGGCAGCAGCTTTACGTTTAATTATAAGATATAATTACCAGACAGATCATTAGCATGCGTAACATATTTTCTCATTCGTACTACCCCTGCCCAGGCTAGGCTGAGGAAAGAGCCTTTCTAACTCTAAAACCGTGTATTAAATTCCTAGCATTTACAAGTTATGCAACGTGTACAACGGTTTGCATCTAAATAATAAAAATTAGACCTACTCGTATCGACTCCGTTCCTTGAAAAGAGTCTATTTAAAAACATGGTTCTCAGGCAGAATTTTTCTCTTCTCTCCTTTCAGGAAGCCAACCGAGTCTGCCTAGGAATTAGGCTCTGTTACGCCTTCGTAGAAGAAAACAAAAACGTAAGGCTGCTCAAGCTCTAAAACAGCAACAAAAAAAGCACTGCCTCTACCGTGATTTTGAGCAGATATAAGCAAGAAATCTTTACGGGCATAGGAAGGAGCAAGCAGTCTTCTGCTGTGGAAAAGCGAGCGCTTTCCGCAGGAGGCTTCCTGCCGTTCGTTTCATGATGCTCCTTTGCTCAGGTTAATAGCTGTGACAGTCACGGCATTGAAAAACAGAACGAAGCAGAAGCGTACGCGGCACCGACGTGGCGCAGGACTGAAAAAGAATTTAGGAGAAGCGGCGGGTGCGGATGCTCCGCGAGAGTGTATAGAGGCTTTACAGCGCCGTATCATGGGGGCTGCCATCTTTTATCACGTGATCACGCCGCCATTACACGCCTCCCGACTGCTCGGAGCGCGCCTCTCCGCGACGGCTGCCGCGTCTGGTCGTTCGGTTCCGGCAGCCACTGTTTCGGCTGAAATTGTAGTAAAGAAGTAGAAGTACGACACTATAGTTTTGTCAAAGCTTCGAAGGACATGTGAGAACCCCATTTTGACCTCCTGAGGCGTGAAGACGTGATCCTGCTTCATGTAGCACAGAGCAGTTAAGCTCTCCTTCTTCGAGCCAATGGATGGATAGCCTCAATGCTTGTCTTTGCATCCGGTGAAAGCTTCGCTGAATGTTTTTTTTTTATTGTTATTATCTAATACGGCAAGGTTTAGAGCTCCGGAGTCAGCGCGAGTTGTTGCCGTATTGTGTATAATCATGCAGACACCACTCTAAACCGCTCATATGCACGTCGTACGCATTTGTTTACAATCTGCAAACGGCGATTAGGAAACGTAAAATATTCTCTATGGGATGCTTAAACACAGAAAGGCGACAGAAATAGACACACAAATGTTCACTAACGTGGTAACCATGCACCAAGGAACCTTCACGAGCTGACGGCAATCGTTTCGAAGGATTCCGCCAAAAACAATTTATCTTTTTTCAAATAACAAGAAGCTTTATTTCATATTTCAAGGAAAATTTGTACAGAATATTTGGACCGATAGCCTACATGGCTAGTGTCCGGTCCAAAACAAAACAAGACATTTAGTTAACCGCATAAATATGTCAAGTAAAAAAGAAAAAAATTAAAACTGAGAAATAAGACAGCAAAAGCATCCAGTGTCCGATCGGATGCAAAACAGGCATTTGGGCAAAGGTATAAGGAAGCTGCACTCCAGCATTTCAGCAAACTATACGCGGGGAATTCAGACAAATTGCAAACACAGAAACACAAAAGAGAAATCACATCATTGCTTGATTATGCAAGAAATATAATTTCGAAGACAGTTTAAAATTTCTGGCAAGCTTTATTTGCAGTGGCACTGTAATCCAGACTTTCCTCCCAATGAACTAAATTAATCTCTCACCGTATGTGTTTGCGATGGATCGGAAGATTAAAATTACCGTTGGCAGCGTGTCTTGTGTTGCGAACAGGCAAAATGAATAAGCTCATCGGGAGTGGAGAGTTAGTTGTTAACATGCAATTTACTAGAAGAGAGATTTTGTAGTCGCGTAGAGCAGAAAATTTTAGTACTCGAATTTCTTCAAACAGATTGTTGCTTGGACGATGCAATGAAGAAAATGTTGTAATCCTTAGTGACCGTTTGTGTAAGCGTAGCAGAGGTGTGAGATAAGTTTAATATGTATGCCCCCATGATTCGCTGCAATAATTCAGGTGACAATGTGCAAATGAAAAGTACAAGCTGCGTAATATGTTACGTGGAAAGCATTGTCCAGCCTTAATAAGAACGTAGCAGCCAAACGCAGCTTTGTTACAAACGCTGCTCACTTGATTCTTCCAGTTAAGGTTGTTGTCAAATATAACGCCAAGATATTTAAATGAAGGAACCGATTCAATTACACAACCGTTCAAAGAAATCCTAATCTGATTGAAGTAAATGTTTCTTCTTCTCGTATGGAAGACGACATATTTAGTTTTTGTAATGTTTAACGTTAATCTATTCTTACTGAATAAGTTGGAAACGGCCATTTAATCTTGCTTCATGTCGGTTTGCATCGCAGAAACCGAATTACCTGTGAATATGAGGGCCGTGTCGACTGTATACATGAGAATCTGTGAAAGTAAGACAACATGGAAGATCATTTATATAAATAGAAAACAGTAGAGACCCCAGGACAGATCCTTGGAGTACTCCACATTTTATATAGCTATATGTAGAGTCAAGGTTGTTAATTACCACTTTCTGTTGTAGATCTGATAAGTAACTCTTGAAAAATTGCAGTGCGTCATTAACAATTCCATACGGGCGCATGAGAACGCGTTCCTGCTATACCAAGTTCGCAGTTATGTCATCCTCACGTATAAAGTTGTGGTACGCTCTATGTTTGATATGCGGGCATGAAAACGTTCGAGGTCTCGTTGGTGGTAAGTAATCAGCCTCATTCTGAGCGCTGGCCTGTAGAGCCGCTTTTAGTGACTGTCTCGCATGAACCGCGAGGAAGTGAGAGCCACCCAACATTGCAGACGTAACGCAAATGCTTTATTACGAATATTATCAACGAAAACCGCTCTACACGGAGCGAATATCAACAGTAGCACTCAGACGGCATGTAATACACGGTCTGAAGGTAAGCGTTGTCAGTTCGCACGGCTGTGCACTGCAAAACCTACAGTAGAGTGATGTAGGAGCGTATGCCGCCCTTTTTCGTTCATATTTCGGCTTTGGAGACTCCTACTACTAACGGCCCCACACCTTAACTTTCGAGCAACCGGGTCTAGATACACACGCAGACGCAACTGCGAATCAAGTGAATGCAAGAAGTGAGTGTTGCGGTGGCGTTTCGGCTATGTTGTGCACCCAACCCTCGGAAATTTTACAAGATCAAAACATTTCATTCTATATTGGATATCTGGCGCTGGCGAACGTGTTTGTTGCTTTCACCAGTTCGGAAAGCGTGCATGGCGATCGGGCGCGAACTAGGCCAATACGTTCATGTGTAGTTCGGTTCCGTAAAGCTCGCAAAAGATCGCATCCCGCACTTTTAACTTTCTGTCACAATTCTTGCAAACCTCACCACAGCATGTATTTTATCTCCCCTTCTACATATCCGTAGAAAGAACTCACTCGGCAGCCCCCCGCGATATTTCCACTGCTGCGTCGATCCGTACACGCCGATTACTTACGAGGCCAGTAATGGCACCGCATTCTGAGTAAGCCTGTGGCGCCATCTGGTTTCAAACCAAAGAACTGTGCGCTGTAAACGGTCTATACATATCCGCCTGCGAAAGGGGGAAACGTCATGAGCGCACGCCACAGCACAGTGCCAGACTTGATTCCAAATGCCTGAACGCTCTTGAAACTGCTGCACTCTTCCAAGTGCGTGAGTGTGGGACTGTGGCCCCATTCTTGGGGATGGCGCGGAAGCCATACGAGGGCTTAGAATCTCGTTCGGTGCTCCGGTGATCCCGTTTCAGCTCCCGGATGAATGAAAATCGGGGCCCGGTTGTTGGCTCTCGGTTTTGCCTCGACGTCTCTTTAAGGTCGGCGACAACTGGAGTGAAAACATTTTATTTTTAATAAATTACTGGTGGCTTAGCATTGAGCACGAAATATTGAAATATGCTGGGAAAACAGGCGCTTGCACGTGGATACCACCGCCACGTGTCTGAGGTGTCCACTGACCTAAGGAACCAGGTATGCACCCTTAGTTTCCTCAGAATAAACGGACGCTACAACGTTTCGAACGCCAACGCCAATGAACCCATTAAACATCGGCGACCTATTCCTTGAGTGCCGCGTTTCAGCCAAAACATTTTCAACGCAACCGCAACCAGTGCACATCTCTCACTCACTAGCGCCACATAGCTCGAAGCGAGAATGAGGTGTGCACTGTCCCAGAGATTCAGTTGTGGATGTTTCCTTTCCTATCGTGACTATTGCGCAGGCTGGAAGTCGATAAACACGACGGCATGCAATGCACAGCTCTTGTGTGTGGCAGCTTAACACGAGGTCTGATCGGCGGTGGCGATAGCATAGTGCTCTCGTGCAGGGGCCAGCGGAGCTGATCTTTATGCGTAAAGGCAGGCTAGAAACCTAGTCACGGCAAAATTTATTTCATTTTTCAGATATCTGAGAGGCTTGAGACAAACCTCAGCTTTTTCAGGATTGCAAGTGATATTGTGTTTTGGCACAAAAATAGCTAAACTAATTAATCCCACTGATGTGCTGAGAGATACACTACTTTATTAGCGGAGTATTGAGTGGCAGAGGTGCTCTGACAACTAAGTTATTCAGCTCCTCAGGCAGCAGGTAAACCCCGCCAGATGGCCAGCCGCATATGCACATCGGCGACCTATAGCCACTGCGTTGAACGATTCGAGCCTGAAGGCACGGCTAAATGCTGCGCAGCACGTACTCCCGTTGGTCCTCCGTAGTGGCAGTAGTAGAGGGTGATAGTAGGGGCTAAAACGGCAGGCCCACATGCTGTTGGATAGGGCAGATTGACCATTCCAGAATCCGCAGTTGGGAGAGAAGAGGGTCGGGTAGATATGAGAGAACTGCAAAAATAAGGTTTACGTGCGCTTGAAAACAATCCTCGTCTTTTCATGGCTGCTAGTCAAATAGTGCTTTCGCACTAACATTCTTAACCAAATTAGTCCGACTGCATTGGTTGGATGAATGGAAACAACCTTATTAAACGAAAAAAAAAGAAATATTCCCGGGTGGCCCCCCTTGGTCCAGAAGTCCACGGGCTTGAGCTTGACATAAAGCCCGATCCACCAGTCATTTCTGGCCGGCAGATGTAGCGGTCCGTAAAGCAGGCTCCCAGGAAGAATGAGCGGGATTGGGGATGAGGGTACTGCCTATGGGGAAGGACACTCCCATAGGTAGTGGAAAAGTGTCGGTTTGGGCACACCAACGGTAATACAATATGGGGGAGGGAAAAAGGTGGGGTGAAAGCATGAGAGACGCTAGGGTGAAATAAACAAGCCCGCCTGTAATTGGGGCCAAGTGGCTCTGGGTAAGGGAAACATTATACTACGGGGTGGTGTCAGTGTCGTGCGCCTGAGTTTGTAGAATGTGCTTAATTAATGTTATGTAGAAACGGCTGCTGTGGCCTCTTTCATGGCGTTGGGTGCCTTATCGTCCGGGGTCTGTGATGATACTTCTCAGGCCAGCGCATGAACGCGCTCATTACCGGGGATCGAGGCATGCCCTGGTATTCACGACAAAGTAACTGTTCGGTCAAGAAAGGCGGCTGTGGCAAGAATACGATTAGCTGAGGGCATCGCCACTCCCTTTAGGTAGAGCCGTAGGCGGCCTGGAAATCTGTGCGAATTTCGGTTATGTTTGTTCCAATGCTGGAGTGGGCCAGCGCAAGTGTGTTGGCGGCCCCTTCGGCCCCTGCAGACGAAATAGTTCGGATAGTGGCGGCGGCCCCGACTGTGCCATCTTCATATGCTGCGACTGCGGTGAAAAATCTTACTTTACAATTTTCTGCCTTGTCATCATAAAGGATATCGGAGCGGTTGCTGCATGCCTTGGTGTAATAGCTCGCTCGAGCCTGCCGCGTACCCTGATGGAGGCTAGCTTTCATATTGAGCGTTAGGGGTTTCTGGTATATGTGGTCCTGCATGAGCAGAGAAATCATGTAAGCTGTAGGTCTTGTTGGGGTGAGAATAGGTGGATTAAGACAGAGCTGTCACTTTAGGCGTTTGTCCTGTTTCCGTGCGACTCGAGTGGTTGGTGCGTTGCCCTCTGTTAATTAGATCACGGTATTGTGGGCACTAGTTGCCAGGAGATGTTTCCTGCTAACTTTCCGTAAAAGAGTCACGGTGGAGGTGATAGCCGTGTGTATTTGGATGTCTGCCTGTTGTGTTTGGCTCGTAGTGAGTATGTGGTATGGAGGCGGTATGTAATGCGGCTATGATTAATACATTGCTCATATTGAGGGTCTCGCCTTCAGGCAACCAATGATTGTGTGCTCTCACACTCCTGTTTAGTGTAGCAACTGTTTGGTCTTCCTTTGCAAGAGCTGAAGGGTGCCGGTTGCATCGAGTTAGTTGTTATTCTGAAGGCCGAGCATCTTCGCCTGATACACAATGGGTACTGGATTCCCGTAAATGTACAGCTTAGTGAGGGTCCCAGGAGTGGAGTTTCATTGGTATTGAATGCCTTCAGGTGCACATTTCGCCTAACATTCAGAGCGACTCATGTTGTAACAAGTCCTTGGAGGAGATTGTATGCCTAAGATTTAAAGAGGCCCTTGTTGTAACAAGTCATTGAAGGAGATTTTTTATGATCTTTCGAGAAAAAATTGTGTTGTGAGGTAATGAAGCACGCACTAACTATTCAAATTTGCGGTAACACTTCATATGTTTTGCAAGGGAATGTATGTAGGAGGGTATCTAAAAGGGGGAGACAGAGAGGGGGCCTGTAGAGGAGGACTTAGGATTAATTTCAGTGTCGTGGGGTTTTTAACGCGATAGCAGTAGATTGGTATGTAGATGCCGGAAGTATCCGCAAAATGTGTCTGTGGCGAAGAAGTGAGCATCACTAGGTATATGACGTGATCGGCCATATAACGCAATGCATAATTGCGTCTAGATGAGAATCAAACTCGGGCCGCCGGCGTGCGAGATGACGTGACAGGGTTACGCGAAATTGATAATAATAATTAAACCTTTATTGCCACCGATTTGGAGACCTCCTACTACCCACCCCTGACACGCAGGCCTAGCGGACGGGGACCGGGATCTTCACGACTAATGACTGGCGGAAATACATTTTTACCTCGCGGCTTCGGCCTCCATGCGGGCAGCTCGCTGCTGGTCGGCGGGGACCTCGCTTCGCAGCAGGGCCTCCCAGGCTTCTAATATTGTCCTCAGCGCCCGGGTATCAGGAGCATTCTAATTAATGTGATCGAAAGTCCCCCGCTCCGCAGGTCTTATTTTTTTCGTCTTTCCTATCGTCTGACTGCTTGCGAAATAATCAGACGATGTTTGCAAAACTTCAGACCTGTAATCGTCGACTAGCGACAGCCTCTCTATTGTCTAAGCTTGGATCCGCCGGTAGCAACAGATGTCTTCCTAAGTTATGGTTCTCAACAATTTTCGCATGTTTCCAAAAGTTCGTCTATCCCTTGGCTCTCGGACGGCTCTGTGGTAACCGGGAAGTAGAGATTCCGTGCAAACGCGTGGGCCGCCTCGTTCCCGGGGACGGATGTGTGGGCTGCGGTAAAAATCAAGGTGATACTGCAATCGATTTTGGCTGCGGACCGGATTTCAGCCGTTTCTGGTAAGATCCTGCCCTTTTCGATGTTCCAAATTGAAGTTTTGTTGTCGCTAAGATTCAAACTAGCCTTGGTTTCGGCTAAATTAAGCGCTGTTGCGACCTACTCGGCTGTATTCAAGTTTTCTTTTCCTAATGGAGACGTCGACGACTGGTAAACCTCGCCCGTCGAATACCCAGGCCGGGGCCATCCCAGACTGGCCACTCGCTGCATCCACGTAGGTTACATCTACTGCCGTAAATTTACCAGCCCTTTGAGCCACGCGAGCAGACGGCGCACTAAGGACGAGGCACAAGAAACAAGAAGTACGACGAGACTGTTAGCATGGAATCAAACCAACTGGCCCAAAAAGTATTCTCTTCTATCCAGCTTCTCCACACTCTTCTGCGCCTTTCATTAGGGTGTTCGGGGTGCATGTTGCGGTCGAAGGTGGACTGTAATATTCTCGCGACAATGTCGTGGTAGGGCGACCTTGTCGCATATGCCCCTATCGAATTTTCGGCCGATCCGCTTCAAGACGGTCCGGCCCGTACTCGTTCAAGTCAGTCTTTCGAGTGTAGTGGTGCCCATCACCACGGAGAGCTCAGCCCAATTATTATGCGCCCCCATTTTCATCAGCCGCCACGGAGGCTCAGTGTTTGTAGCGCTTGGACGCTGGCCCGAAACACGCGGGTTCGATCCCGGGCGTGGTGGTAGAATTTCTATGGAGGCGAAATACTAGAGTCCCCCGTGCTGTGCGATGTCAGTGCACGTTAAAGAACTCCAGGTGGTCGAAGTTTCCGGACCACTTCACTACCGTGTCTCTTATATCTTGAGTCGCTTCGGGACGTTAAACCCCCATAAAAATACATGATTTAATATCTGCTGGTGGTCCTTGAGCCCAAGATATTAAACTTATTTTTGGAATATGGCGATGTGCTAGCCCCACTCTGGCACGCGTCGTCCCGGTTTTTCACATCCTCCGGGATCGGCCCGAGCCCTAGGAGACTATTAGCACGCGGCGCCTTTTCTTTCTATCTTTCCTCTCCTATGCTTTAACTCTCTTACTTTCAGCACGCGGCAGTGAGCGCGGCTCGGCTTGAGCCAGTGGGCAGGCCCGTGCACTTTCCTTTCTTTCTTCCTGCTAGCAACAGTAGGAGCAGCAACCAAACCAAACCATTTCCATCAAGTGGTCTGCAGATGTCCAGATGAGCAGGCGAATCGCCCTCTTGAGACAACGGCTAATAAGTGCGTCGATCATATCTTTCTCATTCGCCCTCATATCGATATGAGCGTCTCATTCGCAATAACATCGGCCCAATGCAGTGCCTCAGTGAGCCGGAGTGCCCGACTTGGAACCAGACCACAGCGGCCACGTTTTCATGGAGGCGAAGCGCAAAGGCACCCGTACACTGTGGGATGTCACCGCACGTTAAACGTCCACGGGTGGTCGAAATCATCCCGGGGCCTCCCTACGGCACCTCTTCTTTCACTCCCACCTTCCTCCTTTCTCTTACAGTGCGCTTTGGGCGTCCACCAAGATATTTGAGACAATTACTGGGCCATTTCTATTTCTCAAAAACCAATTTTCAATTTCAATTAATAACCGGGAACGGCGTGGCGTAGCATATTCGGCTAATAATGTACGCCTGCGTCAATTTCATGAGGCTACGTTATTTGAGGCCCCTTAGCGCGGGCGAAGCCAGATTAACATGATGTCCAGATTAAGTTGAGATCCGCAAAATCGTTGTAGAACTGTTCATCGGATCACTCCAAGCTAATCAAAGAAGGCATAGCACTATCGCGCCTGAAATCTGCTGTGAAAAATTTATGTCACGAAAAGATTGCTTACGGTAATACTGCACAAGTGTGCCGGCTACGCGTTAATGGTTACCCAGATCGTATCATCTGAAGGGCATCAGAAAAGCTGCGTATTGAGAGCTGCAACTCCAATAAAAGAAAGGAGAACTGAAGACTGGCGGTAGTCCCTTACAAGACTGGCATGTCGCACGGCCTCAAGGCGCTAGATGCAAGTGCAAACACGAAAAATAAAGAACATAAAAAAGACCAGAAAAAGATGGCCCGGCTCCTGGGACAAAGTTTTGCTGCAAAAAAAAATGTAAATGCAAACCACTGTACACGAAGACAGCAGTGCTGTTCTATCATAAAAACAAGGCGGCCCGAGAAATCATGGAAGCATATCACATTCATAATCTAGGAGAAAATTGCATCAGCAATCCTTCTGTGACATTGAGTGACAAGAAAATTCAAAATCTGGACTTGCAGATGGCATAGGTTGTTTACACCCTTTTGCATTTTTTTCTGTTTTTGATTGTTTACGCACACTATATATTTCCACTTCTCGTTTTTCAATGACCTCAGTAGCTAGTCAGCGCTTGTCTTGCCTTTTTCCTGCCTTTGTTGCGCTGTTCACCCACCATGAACGCTCTATACTGCGACTGCGCTTGACCTCCGACGCGTTCAGCGGCTTCGGCGCACTCTGGCCGCACTGGCGGAGGCTTGGAGCACGTATCTATTCCGCGCCGAGTGCGCCAGCTGCCGCCGGCCTGGCCAGACCGGTTAGGCTCAGCAGCGAGGCACGTGTTTTGACGTCATTTGCCTCCTTCGACCACCGCCACAGAAAACCGCACGTTCGCGGCCAGTAAAGCTTTCCTAATAAAAGACGGGGCGTCAAAGAGAAGCATGTGTGCCGAATGGTTCAGGCTTTGTGATAAGATGACTAGCATATGCCATCCCCTCCCTCAAATCGGGGCTGATGGAAAAGAACAAAATAGAGAGGATCGTAAGGTAGACATATAAAACAGCCTTGTTGATCCCTCGCTGCGCCTCATCAGAAATACTAGTTAAACTGCGCGTCTACGACACGATTACGGAACTATGCGATTCATATGTATTTGAGCAAATATGGAGGCTCGCAACCACCCCCACGGGGAGGAAGATCAGGACTACATTATACATTATAGGCAACCTAGGACTACATTATAGATTCCCGGAAAGAATCCCGCAGGTAGAATTACCGACCGCAGTGAGAAAAATACGTATTTTAAACCAATCTCTTAAAAACATGCACACTGCTTTTCATGATGACAAGAGGAGAGCAAGAGCAAGGGCCTTAATCCATGTCAGAAGGCTCAGAATTCACAGCCTCTGTAGAGTTGGCGGAATTCGAAAGAGGCAACTACTTTTTGGTCATGGGCGTGAACTACTCAGATGAAACATTAACGGCCAGTTACGTCAAAACAAATATTTCAGGGACAGCGGAGGAGCCGGCTATCGTCATGGAAATGGCCAACCCCAAAGCAGCCACTATAATGAACGCCTCCAAGGTGGCTATAAACAATTTCGACCAACGTATGACCTCTAAGGAGGCAGAATGAATCCAAATATATCAAGGCAAGACAGGAACCAAAGAGAGTGTAATTTGTGTGGGGGCTCGCAAACACGGAAAACAGGGGAAAGGAGTTGGCTCACATTATAGGTCGAGGTTATGTTAGCCTCGCAGTGAGCCGGGATGAGTCACTAAATTTCACCAGAGATGTATTTACAGCCTTTAACTACTACACCAATCACTTTACACTGGAAAGGAGGAGTTACGGAAGGAGTTACGAGCACAGGAACTGAGCTTCACTCTTTTTACTGGCCCCCATTTCCACCCGCATAAGAAATAGTGTGTCGGTCGACACTTCATCTGGTTTTACATTCCGCAAAAACATGGTGATCGATCAGTCGCTCAACACTAGGGGTGCCCCCGGCAGCGACCATTGTCGCCTGCTGGCCACCCTCAGAAATTATAGGTGCCAACGGAAATATCGACCGACCGCAATCACAGATTGGGACAAGTTTCGTTCCTTACGTGCTCATAGCGCCCTTACGCGGATTAATAAGCTGGATGACTCGATCCCCAACCTCCAGGCAGACGTCTCTGCCTGTACTAAGGAATCGCATAACAGGGCTGAACAATCCAGAACAGAAAGACGTCTCCTCCATCTATGGCAGGCCCGCGAAAGAATGCGAAAGCGCTGAAAAACACAACGCCTAAATAAAACGATTCGGTGTCCAATGTATCATATCAGATGATAGCACGCAAGCTATCTCTGTAGGCTTCCTTACCACTTGCTTATCCCTCGCCCTCTGTTTTCACTAACTCCTTTCCACTTTCGGCTATAAGTATCAGCGCTGAATAAACGAGACACACTGGCTGTCCATTCCTGTCGTCCCACTCGAGGACGATACATGGTGTCAGAAGTGGGATTCGAACCCACGCCCACATTCGTGGACCATGACTGGCAGGTGGACGCATGTATTCCGGCTCAAAACAACGGGATACATCGTTTCAGATCGAAACAAACAGGTTGAGGCGCCCACCCTCGCATTGGCAACCTAGCAACGTTGTCAAGTTTGGGACAAGATACGTGGCCAGCTCGGACATCTCCGCACATGACACCGTCTTCGATACCTTTTAGACCCATTATTCCAACGAGACAAAACTTCCAATCGAGACAGCATTTCCCACATAGTCCGTCAAAACCCCAACTCACAAAAGAGATCTCGATGAACTTCGCGTCCATATCTCAATACAGCTTTCTCGACCCTTTTCCCTCCTACATGGGTACTGCCGGCCCTGTCCTCGATGCGGAGATGTTGGAGGCTGAGGTAATATTCGCTCTCACTCAACTCCGTCCTAACTCTGCGACTGGATCGGACGGCATTTCAAGCGAAACTCTCCGTAAGTTAGAGTCTCGTGCATCGAGTCCCTCACTATCTTTATGAATGATTGCTGGAGAGAGAGTGAATTGCCCGCTGTTTGGAAACATCCACGCCTGACTTTCATACCGAAGCCCGGCAAACTACTAGCTCTCGAACAACTCCGCCCCTATCGTTTTCACTTCCTGCTCTGGGGAACTGACGGAGGATCTTATTCTCAACTGTCCTTCGCCATTATGTCGAAGATAATCATCTCCTACATCGCCTCAATGATTGGCTTCTGCTCAAATTTGTCCACGCAAGACATTATGCTCCAGGTCTCTCCATACATACTGTCTCCTCTAACAGAGCGGGCACGACAGCTAATCTAGGGCAGAATTTAGCTAAAGCATAGGACAGCGTCCCTCACCGAGCTTTTCTCGCTAACTTTTCCTTACTAAATTCTGGTCAACATACCTAAGAGTATATGCGCACTTTGCTCCCTTTTCGTACAGCTGAACTTAGCTTTTGCTCTCTCCTCTCAGACCATATAACCCTACGTAACAAAGGCACCCCACAAAAATCCGTTCTCTCCCTATTTCTTGTCAATCTCGCCTTGCTCACGCTAAGTCATCGATTAGACGCGATCGCCCGGTTATCCCGTACCTTATACGAAAACGGCATCACCCTCTGGGTTTCAAAAGGCAACGACGCTTTAGTTGCATCCGCACTTTAACGAGGGGTGGATATCATTGAGCACCACAGAGCCGGAGCCGACCATTCCTGCTCCCCTCAGAAGTCCGAGCGTGTACTCATCCGAGGTCGACCCAAACTCCACTGTTATACTCCCGCTGGCGCTACTGCTAGAGGCCAACCCATGCGCAGAGTATCCACCATTATGGCAATGGTGCTTCTTATCCAGGGCAAGCAGAAAAACACCGACACTCTGAATGAACTCACAGTCTGTCTCGCAGACCATTCATCTAATTCATCCCATTGCTAACAAATATAAAGCGATGCGGCAGTCTGTCCTCCGACACCTTGTTGAGGCGTTTGCTCTCAGCCGTCTCACATATACCCTCCCTTACCTCTATCTCAGCTGCCAGGAACGGGGCAGCATTGACTGCCTTAATAGACAAACATGCAAGGCGGATCTTCATCTCCCTCACAGGACTCCCACCTGTGAACTACTATTATTAGGCATCTACAAGACTGTGACGGAGCTCTCGGAAGCTAATATCACTTCTCATTACGAGGGTCTCGCCCAAAGCCCCACGGAACGCCACATACTCGACAAATTTGGAATGAGCTTTGAAACGACCGTCGCTGACGAGGCCCCGCTTCTGACCGATATCCGCGGTATCCTTATCATTACCCTTGTCCATAAAAACATGCCGCCAGAGTATCATGTCGCTCGCTGCATGACAGGGCGAAGTCTCTGCACAAAAGCATTTGACGGATTGGACAGCGGTTTACGTCGACGCCACAGAATACCCTGATTGCTATGTTTTTCGCTTCCGGTTATAAACTACTGTTGACAGCCGTTAGTTGCGTGCTCCATTCCTGTCAGACCGGTCTGAAGAAGCCGGGAAGGCAGACATATCCTTGGCGATGGTATCTATCTCTGCAGAAAGCATATTCAGCGACTCTAAATCTGGGGTTCGTAATTGCGCCAAACGTCAGAGCCTCTCCTGAGACACTATCTCTCCTACACTCCAACAATTTCTAGCTCCACCCGATATAATTGATCTGGAGCAGTGCGCACTCATCCCATCTAAGGAACGAAGCGGCCCAGGAACATTCCCGAGGATTTGTCCACCGGGATGTGGTGTCGCCCTTCCTGCGGACAGCGAGAGGTCGTACGGTTATATTCATGAAACCACGAAGCGCTGCCGCTTAGGCTTCTATATAACCTCGTACATATTTCTCCCACCAAACCCAAAGTGGTTCCGTGGAGGCAACTCCAAACGAACACCTTCCTCAACCCCGCTATATGTGCCCGCATATAGCCAGGGGTCTGCTCCCGTTCCTGTAAACTACGTACACAACATGCCATTCTATCGCACATACTCTGGGCTTTCCCTCGAGTCACCCCTGCTCAAGGTTTGCAGCTCTCAAATCCAGACCAGTGTGAGGCCGCGTTGCTCAGTTCCGACTCGGACGCACAGATCCGGTTTGTGAGAAGAGAACTAAATGCCGCCGAGCGCCACGGGCTTATGGCCACTTGATAGGGCTATACTCCACACCTTTGTATACTTTTGTCGATGGAAATAAAGTTTATCTCCCTCCTCCTGACCTCTAAGTTTAAAATTGAAAAATTGGTTTTAAGGAAAAGAAATGACGCACTAATCATCTCAGATATCTCGATGGAGGCCCAAACCGTGCCCTAAAAGAAGAGATAAAGGAAGCTGTGCAATAAAATTTCTGATCAACGAATGAGGCTATATTTGTTAAGGGGCACTATTCAGTGAATGGCTAATATAAACATCGCATGTGTGTCGGGAACAAAACCTTCCAAGGACCAATATAACCTTTTTTCGTATCAGCTCAAACGAGAAGTTCGCATTAAAGGCACCAAACCATTCTAGTTATAGTGCTTTCGTGGGCTGCCAAACGTAATTCATCTCAAGTACAGTTACGCAATTATAACGTAAATTCTGACAGTCTGTAGCCGATTAGTCTCCAGGAATGAAGATTTGCAGGAGACTGCATTGCATTAAATTTCTCTACACAATGGAAAGGTGCTCATGTCTGAGTTATTTGTGCAACCATAAATCGCTCATGTGCAGCAGTAGCTACACAAGGTGCTGCAGTGCACAAACTGTTTACGGGAATCGTTCACTGCATTTGTCTAACCCGAATTAGAAGACTACGGGCGGTGACTATGTTATGGCTCATTTAAACGTAGGTACAATTCAGCAATTGAACCGGCCTGTCTACACAAAAATTTCGAACCTGGAATGCTTTTAGGACCAGTTCTTTGTATAGTCGTGAATGCAGCCGAACCTGAAGGCGACCTGACGCCGAACCGCAATGCGAATATGACGGTGATTGTTTAGCTGAACAATACACCGAGCTTTAGACTGAACATGATGCCGAGCCTAACCCCATATATGAAAAATTTTTTCCGAAGGCCTACTATGTATGAATGTCATGCAGCCTGTCGCTCGCTGAAGAAACTAACTCGCCGAGAGGAGAGGAAAAGCCTACGCACAGACGTTAGAAGCTTTTCATGCGGCGGCAAAATTTGTGTTACCAGCTGCAGAACGTAGCTGTTGGTATGTAGCGCTGGCTCCGTCTCCGCATCGCTAGGAAGCGGAGGAATGACAGATTGCTAACCTTATTCTCTTTATTCTTACTCCCTCACATGCTACAGGAAACTGGTGCTTTCAAGGATCAGATCATGGATTGTGCCGAGAAACTGATACGCACTTGGGGAACTCTACATCCGGTGAGTAGTGATAGCGCTCTTTAAAAAGAGAGGTATGTATTTAATGCTTCCCCTCCAGTCCTTGGCGGCATGCAGATTTACAGGTCTCTGGTATCAATACTCTGAGTGATATCCGATCTTATTAAGGGGCAGTGGTGTCTTGTTAGGAGCAGCTGTGCAATGTTGTTTTTCTTTCACCTCCCAGCATCACTAGGAAGCCAAAAGACTTTCTTTTCTAACATGAGCCTAACCATTCTCTCTAGCGTGTTTAAACTCTTTGTGACACACTGCTTTATGAATATTCGACACAAAGTTACCCCGCCACTGGTCGTTTAGCTGGAGACTGTGTAAGTTTGATTACACCAGAAAGAGCAGCAGCATATTCAATATTTCGCAGGATCGTTTATGCAAAACTCTACAAGTAATTCCGCAACGTCCGTAGCAAGGAAGAAATTATGTATATTGAGCATTGTCATACGTAAGGTACAGGTGCGGATATAAGTAAACGGAACATCCTATTTTGTTTTAAGGGGCATCATGCCTTCGCCATTCGAAATGAAGGAACAAGATTTTTCCAAGTGAAGCCGAACTAGCCATCACTACCAGTATCCACGTACCAGTGCTAGCCATTCCAATTACGCAATGGTTGAGAAATATCAGTAGTCTATAGCGCGCTTCATTCCGTAATAAAGCGAAAACTTCACTACGCTAGGTAAAACTGGTTTCGATGTGTGTTGCGGGTTCACCTTCAAGTGAGCCAGAGGTGAAGTATGGCTATAGGCCTTACCATATGTAGTCCACCGTGTTGTCGCACCACTTGAACTTTGACCTTTCGAGTCGCCCGTAGAAGGCGGTAGAATAAGCCGCAGCGCTCATCAGGTGACCAACCTCTCGCGATCAGCCATTAAGTAGCACCGGCCAGAGTGGCAGGGCGGGCGCGCTGCCATCCAGTGTGTGGAACGCCAAGCCGCGTCTGTTTTCCTGATACAACACTGCTTTCGCTCTCTAGCCAGGTTCCGCAGTAGTTAAACCGCAGCTAATTTTATTCCGCGCCAGAACATAATTATTCTCTTGTATACTTCCGGCTGAAAAACATTTCCATTCTTTTTACAAAGCTGGTGGTGGCCACGGTTGTCTAAAGTGGGTTACACGTTCGATGTCCTATGTACTGGCAGTGATTCCGTTTCGTTTTATTCATACAGAAAACTTTGGAGATGTACAACGTTGACGTGAGCAAGTACGTCCAATCTATCAGAGTAAGTAAGGTCAGATGATAGACAAGCGTTTTTTTTGCTTTTATTAGCGGTAGTGGTGGCTTGATTGCTGTTATAATCTAAAAGAAGTAGCATTACTTTGAAGATGATGGCTATTTCTCCGTGGGTGTCCCCCATTCTGAACGTATACCTGCTACTATAACGAAAGAATGAAAATTTCTCCTGACAATTTTGAATTTAGCCCTTCAACGGCAACGTCATGATTCATAGACTTTTAGTGAACATGACGCTCTTATTGTTTACATTGTCCACGCTGGGGGGGCGTCTGCAGCTTGCAGGCGTTGGTAAGTGGCCACATCACGGGTTCTCGAGCATCCGCACGGACATCCCCGCAAGGGGATGATGGTGGAGTGCATCACCACGGACCCGAGCACCCGCGCTTCGCCGCGCGTGGCATCGCCGTGTCCTGGGAAAAGAGGTTTCTGCTGGTTGAGCCGATGCCGAGCGTTTGGACCTTTAAAGCCCCTCGGCGGAGGCAACACACCACTTTGGCCCATCTTCATGAAGACGGCACCTCCGGCCTGACCCGACTGACGGAAATCGACATCTTTCACTTTCCTATCTTCTTTCTCACAACTCTCCTGTCTTCTCCTCTCTTAATTACTTTTTCCTTCTTCCTGGCGGCGAGGGATAACCTTGTGTGACCAACTACTGTGAGTTGTGTCATGTTGGGTTACAGTTTGGGTGTACAGCTGGCGTGGGCAACACTTGCAAGTTCCTGTGTCGTCCCCAATTTGGGCTCCATAGTGGGTTGCTGGCACCGTAGCCGAAAATCACACATATTATATGGCTAACTTTCTCTTAGCAAATGATCGCCCTTATAAACGAGGGTGGACTGATGTCACAACGCAGTTTCTGCAAAAAAAAGAAATCGTCCCCAGATGCCACGTCGTACACAGTGATGCACCTGAAAAAGAAGCCAGAATCATCTCATCTTTTCTAGTTTAAAGACTCTCACGGAATCATTACGCATTGTCTATAAGGTGACGAAGCTGGCCAGTGGCGACCTACTCCTCCAGATCAGAGACAAAGCACAGCATTCTAAGCTATCAAGCTTAGCAACCTTTGGAGAAATACCCGTTTCTACTCGAGCACATAGATCCCTCAGCACTGTCAAACGGGTGATATCAGAACAAGACTTCCTCACTCTAACAGAAGCAGAAATGCTAGGCGGTCTCGAGGACCAGAATGTCACTGCAGTACAGCGCACAAAAATGAGAAAAGAAGACAAGCAAAATCCCAACAAAGCACTTAGTTCTGACTTTTGCCTCCAGCGAACTCCTTGATACCATTGAAATAGGTTACATGAATATAGCAGTCAGACCATACTTCCCAAATCCTCCCAGGTGTTTCAAGTGTCAAAGGTTAGGCAATAGATCGCAGAGTTATCGTGGCCGCCAAACCTGTGCAAAATGTGCAACTAATGAACACGAAATTGATGTCTGCAGTGCAGCACCAAAGTGCGCGAACTGTGAAGGGGACCACCCCCCATATTGTAGGTATTACCCATCCTGGAAGAAAGGAAAGGAAATTATTACTATCAAAACCAAAGAAAACATTTCATTCCAGGAGGCACGAGAAAGAATTACAAAAACCCAGGGAATTTTCTTTTTGACGGCAAAAACAAATTTCGCCGGTGTGGGGCGACGGGGCGGCGCACCGTACCTGGCTTCGGCATCTGCCCAGGCCACACACAGTGAGCTGAATGCAGGGCCATCCGCGCCCCTGTCAGCCCTGCCAGCCTCAAAAAAGGGCCCGGCAGCCTCTAGGTCAGCCACACGCACGGCTTCTCCCAGTCGGCAGAGGCTACAAACAGTACAGCCGTGGGCTCTCCGCAGCGTGCCAGAACCTCTAGCTAGGTGATGGTCGTAGCACCGAGTCCACCTCCGCCGCAGCGGCGCCGGAGCTCTCTTGACAGAAAAAAAGCGAAAATCTTATGAACTGGCCCCAAAGAAATAGGAACCTTATTTTTCAAAATACATCGACCAAATAATCAAAATGACATTTCTAATACACTGTAATTGTAGGGAATTATTTAATAACTTAAGCGATGTAAAAAGACATCTTAGCACATTCTTACCCATGGCCTTATGTATTCAAGAAACAAATTTTGGCCAAAAAAACACAAATGTACAAAAGAAACAAAGTGTTTCCTCGCGACCGAGAGAACGCGAGTCGGCTCTCAGGTGTCGTTGCTATGAAAGTGAGAAATGATGACCCGGCTCGTGAGCCTAAACTAAAGACTAAATTTGAAGCTGTTGCGGCTACTCTGCTGACACACAAAACAATAATATTCATTTGTATTTATCTTGACCCCCATCTTATAGCAACAATAAATGAATTAGAAGATCCTTTAGAGCAGCTACCAGATCCGTATCAGGTAGTTAGTGTTTAACATCTGCACCGGAAATAACCCCCACAAAACCACGACGCTGCAAGGTCTCTTTTGCTGACTGGGAACGTTTTAGATCAGAAGCCAGGTTAGAAAAATAGTTTTAGAAGATATTGACATCGATGAAATAAATTAGAAGTTCACTGATTATTTCTTAGCTGCAGCACATTTGGCTATTCTTATGTCTTCAGGAATGATACAGCGAAATCAATCAAAATGTTTGGTAGACACAAGAGTGTAAAGATGCAAAAAATAAGAAAATAAGGCTTGGGGTATTTTTCGCCACTACCCCACACAAGAGAACCTAGCAAATTTTAAAAAGAGAAGAACTAAAGCTCGGTATGTCCGTCGTAGTGCCGAGAAAGCGTCATGGCAGAGCTATGTATCATCCATAAATAGTCAAATCATATAAAAAATTCGAGGACAGGTAAAAAACCTAAATGGCAATTTCTCAGCATAAAAATGCCACTTCTGACACAACATAGTACACAAACAAATATAAGGGAATACGCAGATATACTTGGGGAGCACTCGCTGCCGTTTCTAGCTGGTCACATTACACCCCGTCTTTTCTAAAATGCAAAAACATGGCCGAAAAACAGACTTCCATCGTGTGGCGGTGGTAATGAACAATACAATACTTCAATTACCCTCCAGAAAATCAACCGAGTACTCATCATCATCATCAACATCAGGCTAACTACACCCACTGCAGGGCAAAGGCCTCTCCCATGTCTCTCCAATTAGCCCTGTTCTTTGTCAGCTGCATCCACCGTTTGCCTGCAAACTTAATCTCATCCGCCCACCTAACCTTCAGCCCCCCCCCCCCCCTGCTACGCTTACTTTCTCTTGGAATCCACTCCGGTACCCTTAGGGACCAGCGGTTATCTTGTCTTCGCATTACATGCCATGCCCAAGCCCATTTCTTTCTTTTGATTTCGACTAGGATATCATTAACCCGCGTTTTTTCCCTCACCCACTCTGCCCGCTTCTGGTCTCTTAACGTTACACCTATGATTTTTCTTTCCATGGCTCGCTGCGTTGTCCTTAACTTAAGCTGAACTCTTTTCGTTAGCCCCCAAGTTTCTGCCCCGTAGGTGAGTACCGGTAAGACAAAGGTGTTGTACACTTTTCTCTTGAGGGAAATTGGTAAACTGCCGCTCATGACCTGCGAGAACCTGTTATATGCGCTCCATCCTATTCTTATCCTTCCAGTTATCTCCCCCTAAAGATTTGGATCAGCTGTCACTACCTCCCCTAAGTAAACGTATTCCTTCACAACTTCAAGGCTCTCGATGCCAATTGCGAACTGTTGTTCTCTTGTTAGACTGTTCAACATTGCCTTGGTTTTCTGCATGTTAATTTTTAGACCCATCGTTCTGCTCTGCATGTCTAACTCATTGATCATGATTTGCAGTTCACCTCCTGAGCGACTCAGCAAGGCAATGTCATCGGCGAATTGCCGATTTTTGAAGTATTCTATATTTGCTCTTATTCCCAACTGTTCCCAGTTCAGGCCTCTGAATACATCCTGTAAACGGGCGGTGAATAGCATTGGCGAGATCGTGTTACCTTGCCTGACGCCCTTCCTTATTGGATATTTATTGCTGATTTTATGGAGCACTATAGTAGCTGCGCAGTTGCTTTATATATCTTTCAGTGTTTTGACATAAGGCTCCTCTACCCCCTGATCACGTAATGCCTGAATGACTGCTGAGGTTTCCACTGAGTCGAATGCTTTCTCGTAATCAATGAAAGCTATATAGAGAGGTTGGTTATATTCCGCGCATTCCTCTATCCCCTATTGATAGCGTGAATATAATCCATTGTTAAATATTCTTCTCGAAAGCCTGCCTGATCATTTGGTTGATTAGATTCTAAGGTTGCCCTGACTCGATTAGCGCTTACCTTAGTAAATACTTTCTAGGCAACGGATTGTAAGCTGATTGGCCTGCAATTTATCAGGTCCTTGGCGTCTCCCTTCTTATGATTTAAGATGATTTGCATTCTTCCAAGCATCTGGTACAGTCCAGGTCATAAGGCATTTTCGATAGTTTTTCTAATACGATGTCCCCTCCATCCTTCAGCATATCTGCTGATACGTGATCCTCTCAAGCTGCTTTTCCCCTTTTCACTACTCCTAAGGCTTTCTTTACTTCATCTTTCGTTACTGGCGGGATGACGCGTTGCTGTGCACTACTGCCTTTCTCATTAACGCTCTGATTACATTGGCTACTGTACAGGTCTTTGTAGATCTCATTGCCTACGTGAACTGTCTTATCCATATTGCTAATGACATTGCCCTGCTTGTCTCTTAATGCATACATTTGGTTCTTACTTATGCCTAGTTTCCTCTAATCTGCTTTTAGGCTACCTCCGTTCTTTACAGCATGCTCAATTCTCTCTATATTAAACTTCCTTATGGCGGCTAACCTGGCGCTTATTTATTAACTTTGATAGCTCTGTTAGTTCTATTCTGTCGGTCGGGTTAGACGCCCTCATGCTTTGGCGTTTTTTAATATCAGATCTTTCGTCCCCTGAGATAGCTTTCCGGTATCCTGTCAAGCTTTCCTACCGCCTACTTCAACTGCGCACTCCGTAATGATTGATGTCAGATTATCGTTCATTGTATGAACATCATGATTGTCTTCCTCATTTAAAGCCGAATATCTCTTTTTCAGCGCTCTCCCAAACTCCTGTACTTTCCCTTTTATGGCTAACTCGTTAATGGTCTTCCAATTCACTACCTTCTTCCGTTCCCTCTTCAAGTCAAAGCTAATTCGAGACCCTACCATTCTGTAGTCACTGCAACGCACCTTTCCGAGGACGGCCACATCCTGAATGATGCCAGGTTTATCGCATATTATTAAGTCGAGTTAATTTTTAGCCTGACCATTGGGGCCCTTCCAGGTCCACCTCCTGTTTTCTCGTTTGCGGAAGAAGGTATTCACTATCCGTAAATTATTTCTATCTTTGAATTCGACTAATAACTCTCCCCTGCTATTTATAGAACCTATCCTATAGTCATCTGCAGCGTGGTCGTCAGCCTGCTTCTTGCCCACCTTCGCATTGAAGTCGCCCATCAGTACAGTGTACTGTGATTTTACTTTATTCATTGGCGATTCTACGTCCTCATAGAAACTTTCAACGGTCTGGTCATCATGGCTGGATGTGGGCGCATAAGCCTGCACCACTTTAAGCTTGTACGTCTTATTTAGCCTAATTAGTATATCGGCTACCCTCTCGTTAATACTATAGAACTCCTCTACGTTGACAACTATGTCCTTATTAATGAGGAATCCCACCCCTAGTTCTCGTCTATCCTCTAATCCACGACAGCGCAGTATGTGTCCGTCCTTTATTACTGTATACGCCTCACCTGCCCTCCTAAATTCGCTAAGCCCTATCACATCCTATTTAATTCCCGCTAGTTCCTCGAACAGCACTGCTAGGCTAGCCTCATTGGATAAAGTTCTACCGTTAAACGTTGCCAGGATAAGATTCCAATGGCGGCCTGTCCGGAGCCAGAGATTTTCAGCACCCTCCGTTACCGCCGCCGTGGTCATTTGCTCCGCAGCCGCTTGGGACTGAGGGCCGAGGGTTAATAGGTTTGATCCGGCAGAAAAACAGCCACAGGACCCGACCAAACACACTATCAAATGCTGGCCCATCTTTGCCAGTCTGCCGTAGCTGCACTTCTAAGATTCTTTCAAAAAATTTGAATATCAGGCAAACTACCTGCAGCCCGGAAAAATGCTCATGTTCTGCCATTTCTAAAACCCGGGAAACAACCAACCTCCCCGAGCAGTTATAGACATTTAGCTATAACCAGTTGCGTCGCCAAATTGTTGGGAAGTGTCCTGAACATCACATAACTTTTGCCTTTCAATCCTGTGACCTTTTTGATATCAATCAGTGTTGTTTTAAAAAGTAATGCTCCCCATAAATGACTTAGATCGTCTAGAAAATACAATCAGAGAAGCTTTTGTACACAAATAACACAACCTTGCAGGTTTTTTTTGTTTAGAAAAGGCATATAACACGACCTGGAGGTTCGAGGTTCTTCATGATATTGCCGAGTTTGGAATCCGAGGCAGAATATTGAATTGCTTAAAAGGCTTCTTATCCAACCGTTTATTCCATATGCGCCTAGGCTCAACCCTCTCAATAAAATTTATTCAGGAGAATAGAGTATTTCAAGGATGTATTTTAAGTACAACACTCTTCGTAGTAAAAATGAATTTTGTTAGGAAAATAATCCCGAGGTCTATTATGTATTCTGTCTAGGTTGACGACCTTCAGATACATGCACATCCTCCAACATATCTACATGCGAAAGACAAATACAGCTTACAATGAATAAAGTGGCAACATGGGCCGACAAGAACGGTTTTCAGTGCTCTCCACAGAAAACAGTCCTTAATTTTTTCACTCAAACGGGCGTACAGACAGATCCCACTCTACACATAAACAAAACCGAGTTACCTTTTAAGAACGAGCAAAAATTCCTAGGCATAACTTCTGATAAAAAACTTACTTTCCTGCCCCACATAAACGCTTTGGAAAAGAAAGCATCGCCGTATTTGAACATACTGAAAGTCCTTTTATACAAACACAGAGGTTCAGATCGGATATGCCTTGGACAGATTTATTGCTCTGTAGTACGTTCCACTTAAGACTATGGATGCATAGTGTATGGCTCAGCAACGCCATCGTATTTGAAACGACCCGACCCTTTGCAAAACTTAGGTTTAGGTATTTCAACTGGTGCTTAGAGAACGTCGCCCGTAAATAGTCTATGTTTAAACTAACAAACCATCACTCGCAGACAGAACTATGCTCACATGCTCATAAATTCCTAAAGTTCGTTCCATGCCAAAACACATATGCTACCCAATGTTACAAAGTGCCCACCTCGAACACTGTTTACCAACAAACCTCTGGCAATCAGACCACTTCTTCTGCGCTTTGAAGATAACTGCCAAGAAATTTTTTTTTTATTTATTCATACTGTTAACCCTCTGCATGAGGGTCATTACAGGGAGGGAAACATATATAGACACAAGTGCAATTCTCTTCGCTAAAAAAAAAAGAAACACTCAAATGCACAGAATTACAGATTTGCACAGCAATCTTCCAGGAACGCGTTCACACCTATCGCAAATTTTTCTACATCTGTTTGGTCCACAACGTCACTTGGTAGTTGATTCCAAATTTCTACAGCATCGGGAAAAAAGGAGTAGCGATAGACATCAGTACGTGTAATAATAGGTTGTAATACCTTACTGTGATTTTTCCGAGGGCAACGCTTCAGGGGAGGTGTAACATAGTGATGTTTATTAACTTTGACTTTATCAATAGATGTAATTGACACATTGCCTAACATTGCCCACAAACCTGACATACTTTCGCTTTGGTACTGCCTGCCCTCTTTGTGCGACCTCACATTACCACAGTTTCAGAAAAAACAAACATCACATGAGCATATATTACAAGAATATTTAACCCTAAACGAAAAATAGAGAATACAAGACTTTTTATACTGATGGTTTTTTTATTATTTTATACTGCACAAAACGTAGGAAGTGCTGTGGTTCAAAATAGTTTGGAAAAAAACAGTACGGCTGCCCGAGTGCGCATTCATTTTCACGGCAGTGTTACGCTGTCTCTGTGGCTGTAGAAAAAATTATAAATGAGAACGTTGAGAATAGTATCATTTACACCGATTCTCTGTGAGTACTCACTTCCTTCACTTCACCATAGAAATAGAGTTACACTAATAATCGGTGACATCACTCATAACATAAGAGCCCCAACGCAGGGACAAGACAAAATTTTGCTGGGTGCCATGCCGCATCGAAATCACAGGCAAAGAGAAGGCGGATGCATGTGCTGCAAAAGCTCGGACCAATGAAATAAAGAACGTGAACATTTATACAAAGATGGCATGAAGCTGGTACAGTGTAAAATCAAATATAAATGGCAGTCCCAAATAATCACTGATAAATATAATAGGCTACCTTTAGTAAAACCCATAATAGAAGAATGGAAGTCATGCTCACACAAAATATGTTTCATCGAAGTTATTTTATGCTATCTCCGTATCGGACACACACACCTAACATATAGCTTTCTAATGCAAAAAAAGACAATCATTTATTTGAGAAATGTGGAGATAAGCTCACAGTAAATCACATCCTATTCTCGTGCACAAAGCTCGAACGGCTAAGGAAAAAATATTTTACTCCATTTTACAATGAACGCATTCATTTCCAGCCCAATTTACTTTTAGGCGATAATCCACTCATAAGAACTTCATCTGTTTTAGTTTTCTGAAAGACGCAGCGATTTTAAACAAAATGTCATATCACAGTAATATTATTTCTAAAAATTAAAGTCTTACCCTGTGTTTTCTCGCATATTGTGATACACCTCGTCCATATTCTCAGGCCTAAGAAGGAGGCTGAGGTCTACATTTAAATAGTTGGGCTCCTCGGCGTCCTTGCCCGGACAAAGACTTTCACTGAGGACACCCAGTTCTTGAAATAAATTTGACCTCGTGTTTTGCACATGATTGCCTGAGTTGCTTATGTGCCATAAAACCCAATACAATACAATATTTGTTTGCATTGAATCACATATTAGGCATATTTCTCTCTTTACGTATTTCTGGTGCGAATCTGCCACCACTTGGGAATAAAAGAAAACAAAGCTGCTCGTGTCGTCAATGTAGACACGGTTCCCGCCACCATTTCTTGTGGCTGAAACATTACAACTCCAGGAATGGGAAAGCTCTGCATCACAAAAAACCGCGATACTCTGCCGCCTTCTTCTTCTCCGCTGCCCACACGTTAGTTGCCTCGAATCTGCTTAACTTAGGATCCTCGACTCCTCATTAAATTCTCAACAACTCTCGCCACTCCCTCTGTCAGATATGTGTCGCCTATTTTGACAATACTCAAAGATATTACATATGCCTTCAACAAAACTTCGCACCTACACACGCATACAATTCCTGGATAAGGTGGGCAGCTCCTCGTGCTGAATTACACATACGGCTATGATTATATAAGTGTCTTACGTCGCACAGCAGCTGCAGCGTCAGCCTACCATTTTTAAAAAGCTTCCCACATCTACATCACCAAAAAAAGCATCTTTCTTTTTGCGCGTTAATAAAGGTGTAAGGTACTGCTTGTGTATTTGTAAGCGCGAGGAGAAGAGGAACCGTTACTGCTTCAGCCGAATATCTCATAACAAAGCACTGTCATAGCTTCTGATTTTCTTATCAGTTAAAAATGCTAGTCACCGTAGAGGAATTATTTATCTCGGAGGCTAATAGAACCCTAAAGGGAAAGTTCGTGCGAACGGTGCATTGCCAAAGCCGGCAATATCGCACCTTATCTCGTGAAATGCGCATAGATATGTAGCCTACGCAGTTTTTAAGACGTTTCTCTTGAATTTCCAGCGCTGTGTGCGGCCATTTGTTCCCAAAGATGTGCGCTATGCTCTGAAGACCCTTGTTTACGCCAAAGACTTTGCATCAGGCTGAAGTTGGTGCTGCTCGTGCAGTGTACATTGCATAATAAGGAAACAGAAAAGGCTCCAATAAATCCTCCCACAACATTCGCCGAAAACACATTGTTCTCCTTTCTTACCATACATCAGCGGTATAAAACTCGATATGAACCATGCCAATACTGAAACTGCGGCTTCCTGCATCGAATGCTGTGTCTTTGAGAAACATACACCACAGGGATTGTTCCGGCGAAGTGGAGTGCATTGCCGTAAGTAGGAAAGGCAATCAACATATCACACAGGCAAACGTGGATCACGGACTGGTATTGTTGACTTGGGGCCCATCCA
This sequence comes from Amblyomma americanum, assembly GCA_030143305.2. Taxonomy (NCBI): domain Eukaryota; kingdom Metazoa; phylum Arthropoda; class Arachnida; order Ixodida; family Ixodidae; genus Amblyomma; species Amblyomma americanum. Next base: position 110,458 of record JARKHS020023337.1, read on the forward strand.
TTGGCCTCTCAAACATGGAGCTGGCCTATTTGCACATGCAAAGGTAATAATGTTGTCTCGGAGAGCACGTAAATATGTGAAGTGGTCACAATAAAACTTTTTGGAAGGTCGGCGCTCGTTTTAGCCTCCGACCATTGTCCTGTATTGAGTGCTGCTTTTATTTTTCAGAAGCATGTACCCATATGCCCATTTCTAAGCAATAATCTGAGCCAAGATTGCACGGCACAAGTTTTCGCTAGCTGAAAACTAGAAGTCATGGAGTCAAGGAGCCATGTGTCTTGTTTTCCTTAGACGCCATAATGTCAGCTTAACATATGATTGATGGCTAAATCCCCTGAGACTATCTCTAATGTGAGTGCTGAACTTACTATAATGTGTAAGGTAAGAATAAATGCTCATTTGTTTTTTTTTTCTCAGGCACAAACTTTTGCGCTTAGCTAGAAGCTGCAAGTTTTGTTTCGTTTCTTACGCCCTGTTTTGCAATGAAATAGGTGAAAATGACAAGGGTTTGTGGGTATGCGGTATTTGTGAACATATTCTGGCATAATAAACGACACAGCTTGTTTAATAAATGTGTCAGAACAAAACTGCCACGCTGCTCCCATTCTGCGAGCGATGCCTTGCTGCCGAACGGCATGGCTTGGCTCGTGACGGAGCGAGGAAGACGACGATTCAGCTCCTATGCGCGCTGCTGGCCTACTTGGCCATTCGATTAAAAAGCTCCTTCTCAGTCGCGCTACGTTTCTCGGCGACATTTTGGTGGAGGTGCCAGCGGTGGCTGGACCACTCGCCCAATTTCGTCACGGATGGCATCGGCTACACCTGCAACACTGGCAGGTGGAGCATCTAAGCGCAGGTTGCGCAGTTCTTCGCGGACCACATTCCGCACAAACTCCCAATGTGCCTCGTCCCCGGTGACAGGAAGTGACGCACAGTAGTTAGTGGTCGCAACACTTCCTTGACGACCGTACAGTGCACTGCCTTCCGCGCAAGGAACGTTCCATACGCGTGGCTTCCTTGGGGAAATCACCGATGGTTATTGGAGGGTCGCTTATGAGACCAGCGAAGCGCTGCTGCTTCACACCACGCATGAGGTGGCACACCTTCGTAGCCTCGAGCATGGCAGGGTCAGGCCGATTGAAGAGACCTGCCTTATCTTCAATAAAGATGGCGACGCTTTCGTTCAACTGGTGTGAACTAGAGCGAATTGCGATTTCGGTGTTTTATTTTCGTGCGTTTGTGCTGAAGGTGGCGAGCAACTCACGACGGAACGCTTCCCAATTGGAAAAGAATATACCTCATGGCTCTCAAACCATGTCTCTGTCGAGTATTGGGACGAAAAATACACTCTTCTTAGATGACGTTGTCGTGCCAGTGGCTAAAAGTGGCCACATGGGTCAAAGCTGGCCGATCAGTCCTCGACATACTCGAACCGGTTGCCGTGGAAGGGTGGCGGTGAGCGAGGTCTCGGGACTACAACCGGCGGGACAGTGCCGGAAGGCTGACCTGTCTGACTGCCAGTAGTGGACGTCATGGTATGCACCGGCGTCGTCAGTGGCTGTCGCCGACAAACGTAGTGCGACTCAATATTCTTATTGACTCTTTCCGCGACTGCTTTGCGTCAACCTCCAATATTCGCCAGACGCCAATGACTAAGCACCGCATTATCGTCGATAGTGAACAAAGGCCGCTATGGCAGCCACTTTATCGGGTTTCGTCAAAAGGACGTGATACCATCCGCCGCCAAATTGCCCAAATGCTCCACGACGACGTCATACAACAATCGACGAGCCCCTGGGCCTCACCTAATGTTCTCTTCGCAAAGAAATATGGCAGCCTACGGTTCCGCGTAGATTACAGACGTCTCAATAACGTTGCCAAAATGATGTCTATTCGCTGCCGCGCATTGATGATTTCATAAACCGCCTCCGCCACGCCACCTACTTTTTGTCACTAGACTTCCGTAGCGGTTATTAGCAAATCGAGGTCGAGGAACGTAACCGAGAAATGACCGTCGTCGTTATTCCTAACGGACTGGCGAATTTAAGGTGCTTCTTTTCGGATTGTGTGCAGCCCCTGCAACGTTTAAACGCGTGATGGACACCGTGCTCTCTGACCTGAAGTGGCACTCTTGTCTTGCGTACCTCGACGACCTCGTGATATCCTCTAACGCGTTCGAGGGGCACCTTAACCGTTTACGCGCTGTTTTCAAAGCAATTCGTTCCGCGGGCCAATATCTCAAGCCTCAAAAGTGCCACTTTGCATTTAGGGAGCTCAAGTTTCTTAGTCACATCGTGAGCGCTCATGGCGTTAGCCCCGACCCAGAAAAGACGGCCGCCATTGCTGCAATTTCCTATCCAACTAATAAGCGAATCTTGCGACGTTTTTTGTTGTTTTGCGCCTATTATCGAAGTTTCGTTCAGAACTTCACCAAGCACGCAGAGCTGCTTACTGGCCTGACAAAACTCCAAACCCTTCTTCTGGGGCCAGGATCAGGAAAAGTCTTCACAGAACTTAAGGTCACCTCCAATCTACGCTCAACCTTGGCCACTTCGACGAGGAAGCCGACGCGGAACTGCACAAAGATGCCAGCAATGTTGGCCTCTTTGCGGTTCTTGTGCAGTGTAAAGACGGCGTAGAACGCGTATTCGCATTCGCCAGTCGCACTTTGTCTCGTTCCGAAGTGAATTACTGCACCAAGTCAAGGAGTCGCTCAGTATTGTGTGAGCAGTCACGAAATTTCGCCCGTACCTGTACGGCCGCCCGCTTCGAATCGTCGGCTATCATCACTCCTAGCGTTAGCATGCGAACCTGAAAGATCCACCGGGGCGGCTTGCACGGTAGAGCCTTCTGTTGCAAGTGTTCGACTTCACCATCGTGTATAAGTCAGGTCAGAAACATAACGACGCTGACTTTCGCTCCCAAACTCCTCTTCCATGCCCACCGGAAGTGTAAGACGACGATTCTGCTCTTCTCGACGCTGTGAACACTACCGGCCTTGCCCACCACCAGCGGGCCGACTCGGAACAGCTGCCTCTAATCGAGTACCTCGAAGGAACCGCTCCGCCTACGCCCCGCCTCTTGTCGCGCGGACTTTCGTCATTTTGCTTAAGAGATGGAGTCCTATACATTAAAACCCACGGCCCGACAGAAACTGCGTATCTCCTCGTTGTCCTAACCGCGCTTCATCATGTAGTTCTCACTGCATGCTACAATGTCCTTCTTCTGGCCACCTCGGTTTTTCCAGAACATTGGGACGACTCCGCCACAAGTACTACTGGCATCGGCTTGCTGAGGTTGTCCAACGCTACGTTAGAACCTTTCGTGAGTGTCAACGACGGAAGATACCGCCGACAAAACTGGCCGGCTTTCTGAAGCTAATTGATCCACCGCCAATCCCATTTCAGAAACTCGGCACGGAGAAACGGGGCCAATTGCCAGTTTCCTCCATGAGTAACCGGTATATTAATGTTGCCACAGACCACCTCCGCCACTACTCTAAAACCATTGCTGTTCTCTGAGGTAACTTGGCTGAAATTAGTTTCTTGTTCACCACATTGTGCTTCTCCACGGCGCTCCTGTGATTGCATTAAGTGGCCAGACAACCGCGTTTACGCCGGCTCTAACACATGAGGTCCTGCGTCTCATTGGCACCAGTCATAGAAAAACGACTGCTTACCAACCTCAAATGAATGGACTGACTGAGAGGCTCAACGAGACCGTTGCATATATGATGTCTATGTATATCGACGCGCACCATCGCAACTGGGACGCTATATACCCTTACATCATGTTTTTGTACAACACCACCTTCAGCAAACTACACGCTTCACTTCGATCCTTTTGGCGTATGGCCGCTGCGCCCGGACCATGCTAGACGTAATGCTGCTCCCGGTTTGTGCCCCCTCGTCGGTCACGGGCGCTGACCAATTCGATCGTGACGCAGAAGCCGCTCGCCAGCTTGATAAACAAAGGAGTAGACACCAGCAGTACACTGACGCCCGACGTTACAACCTCCGCCACAGGGAGGTGATTTACAAACCCGGCGTGCACATCTGGGTATGGAGCCCAATACGTTATTGCGGGTGCTCTGAAATGCTTCTGCGCCTCTACTTCGGCCCCTACAGGGTGCTACGTCAACTCATCGAGGTCAACTATGACGTGTTACCGCATGGAGTTGTCCGCTCTTCTCGACCGCCGAAATGTGAAGTCGTCCACGTGTCGGGCATGAAACCTTATTACGCCTGTTAGCCCCTGCCGGTTTTTGCATTCAGTGCCGACGCCACACGCGCCTTGGCATTTTCGGTGCCTCCATACTGGTTTTCTCTCTTGAAGGAGGCATCGAGGCGATGCCTATTCAAAGCACGGGGCAATGCCACACTGCTTACATTCTGCGAGCGCAGCCATGCGACCGAGCGGCATCACTTGGCTCATGACGGAGCTAGGAAGACCACGCTTCCGCTCCAGTGCGCGCTGCTGGCCTACTTGTCCGCTTGATTAAAAATCCCCTTTCGAGTCGCGCTGCGTTTGTCGGCGACCATATGATAGTTTGACAGGGGTTCTCACCAACATACGAGAGTCAGATTATGCAAGCCAGGTATCTTACGGGTGCATTCAGTAACACCATTCAGGCTTAGTTTTGACTCAGCCTCAAACAAGAAGGGTGTGCACGGGAAATGTCACCTGGAAAGACGAGGCCTGGACATTTTTTTCTGTCTGCACGACCGATGTCAGTGCGGTAGTCTGTGGCTCCCCTGCGGCTTGAGCTTGGGCGCAACTTGCAAACAAATACTTTCACGGATGTTCACCGAGTCTCAGAAACTAATAGTGACAACAACCGATTATTTCGTTTTGCCATGCTAAAGAAAGCTAATCATTGCTTTCACGGGTGCATCTCGAGGCTCACAATAAATTAAAATGCCTCACGGTTAATTTGCCCGCGAAATGCGGAACAAGAACGCACTTGCTGATTCTTTAGACGTCAATGGCTATCGGATCTCTTCCAGTTATCTTCTTATCAATCAATCAATCAATCAATCAATTTCATTTCCTTAAAGACCCCTCTTTAGGGGCATTACATAAGGGGTGGGTACAACGTTTTATGTGACAGGATATAATCATGCGTTATGATGATGACAAACAGTTGTAGGCTCTACGCGCGAAGTTCGCAGGACAGGTTTTTGCTGCATTGTCAGCGGGAAGGCCATTCCAGTCCGCGGCGGTGCGACAAAAAAATGAAGCTGCGAAGGTGCCGGTGCGTGCACGTGGACGGCTGATCTGTAGTTGACGGAGAGTGCGGTGAGATACACGGGACAACACAAAGCGACTTAATCTGAATAATGAATGTGATGCAACAACTCTGTTCCTAAGAGCCGAATTACCCCGAAGAGCACAGACTAGACATTCTCGATGGTGAAAGGGTGCAGCGGGCCACGAAGAAAGAAGGCACAACACAGGATGCACAACGAACAAATTTGCAACTGACAGTTCACAACAAAAACGAGTTAAATGAACGCGAGGATCTGCCTAGCAGAGAGGAAAAATCATCTAACACAAACCACGGAAAGCAGACCTCCAATTAAAAATACGCAGGACAATCTCCCAACATCAACAAGCCAAACGTGAGTGAAAGTAAAACCATTTTCTTTATAATAAATAGAGGTACATGGCGCTCTAACTCAAATATGCTGAAGAAATGAATGTGAGAACTCCATCCTTATTGCAGAAGAGTAAAAAATCCCCTTTTGCACCCAAGCGTACGCAAAGAGTGTCCACGCGGAAGGCTCTGTAGCTTTTACAGATCTTTATTTCACTAATACAAAACACTTTTCGCACTAAACAGCTGCAACAATAATTTGTCCTTTTTGTGCATGGAACCATGCACCTATTTCACTGTTTGCGGTTTCTGTGTTGTTTTAAAGTTAATTCATAACCGCCCGTCGAATCAGCCGCTCTTAAGAACTGTACCTTGAAAAAATTAGGTTTTAATAAAAGTTGAATTCTTGCAACATGGGAGCATCAATTCTAATCATTCTGTCAAATTCAGGAGCTACACGAGTAGTTTCCAACATTCGAGACTGCGCGAGAAATCTACCACCTCTTAAATAAACATATTAGAATGTTAGGTTTGGGTTACAGAGGCTTAATGTCCCAAAGTGATTCAGGCTATGAAGGATGCCGTAGTGAATGGCTCGGGAAATTTCGGCCACCTTGGGTTCTTTAACGTGCACTGACATCGCACTGTACACGCGCTTCTAGAATTTCGCCTCCATCGAAATGCAACCGCCCCTGCTTGGATCGAACAAGCGTCTTTCGGGTCAGCTGCTGAGAGCCATTTTTTTATAGAATAAAGTAAATAAACGCCCGGCCTATAGAGAAACGACGTTCTTCATCTAGTCTAAACTAAAAAAAAAAGTTCAGCCAAGAGAACCGTTCGCTTCACATTTTTCGCCAATACGACGCTGCATGAAGCCACCATCATGAAAGCTACGGGCTTAACATATGTTTAATATATTTGTTCTGCTCGCTCGCTGTCCGGAGCCCCGACGCACCTCGCGTCTCTTCCCGCTGCTTCAGCGAACGACGGTACAGAAACATGGCTTTTTTCGATTTCTTGAGCGAGGGATGAAAATGTGTCTGCTTAAACGCTATGGTTACCGTGAGCGCTCGTCGTGCTAACAATAACAAAAAGCCCACGCAGAAATAAACAAACTGCATTTGATGTCGCCAGGATGAAGTGCTTGTTTATAAAATTAATTCGTTGCTGTACGGCGCCACAGGTTCAGGCCCTACTTCTGTATCTTTGCTGTAGCCATCCCGAAATTCTTTGGTAAGGTACCCGCAGATTTTGGAACGATGCAGATTTGGAAACTGGATAAAGCAGCATCATTTGGCGTATCTTAGATGGCGACAAAACTTCTGGAAACCTTGAATACGGCAAAAGCAGCAATATACATTTGCCCGCCACTGGAATGCCGATTTCCCCAGCGTCCATGAACGGCCCGTGTGTTTGTAAACATAATGGTGGACCATAGGTAACTCCGTTGTGGTTCCTTCGCTACATGTTCAGAAAGAAAAACTGATGTTTTTATTTCCTTTTCTGATTCTTTTTTCCTTGCGTACGCTTCATTCTGACTGTGTAATTTAAGATAAATCATTCCATGGACAGGGTGCCACGTGCGAGGGATTAAAAAGCACGCTCACTTCCGGTGAGTGAACAATGAATCCCAACTTGGGCGCAGTATATATCACACAGAGCCGCCATCAACAAGAACTGATGGCCGACGAGTACGCAGTCTGGCCTAACAAGTGTTAGCCCGTTAAAGAAGAAACAAATGCAGTAATGACCCGCCCGCGCCGTCTGGCCTGACACTCGTCGGGACAGGGCTATGCATCTCGGCCGGCACTGATAGGTGTGGACATAGCAGGCTACCTTGAGTAAAAACTGTGCGTCGCCTTTCTTTCGTTCTGCGCTCCAGTAGCAGCAGGCTACTGATCCGGCCGCGCGAGATGGCGTGCCAGCTAGCACGGACGCGCCCTGCTCAACAGTTTTGGATGGCAGTGATGGTTGGTTTTTCATGTTCGATATCCACTGAAAATGGTCAAGAAATGCGTTATTGTGGGGGGCCAATGATTGGCCATTAATTTAATCGTGCTTTTTATTTAGAACAAGCAACTCCAACTCCTGAGGATCTTCCAGTAGGGAGTAGGGCGTATGTTGTGCCTGTCTTTTGAATTTTACTCTTTTCTAAATGTATCCAAAAGGTCATATTTAAACGTCGCTTTCTGCAGCTTTATTCATAACTGCCCCTTTACTCGCTGTGAGTATGTGTTCCATAAGCACCTGTCTACTCAGCTTGCTCTCTTCGATCAAAAATAAGTAATCCTAAGGAACATTGAGCAACACCTGCTAATCAGTAAGGTATGTTGCTGGGCTAGTTGGTTTAGCATTCTTTGAAGCTTGTAAAAAAAATCTGCTTTGGCGCAAATAAATTCACACCGACAAAACAAAAGAAACATGGAAACAACGGACAGGCGCCAACTTCCAACTGTTTATTGCAGAAGCAATTCCACATAGATTTATAGCCTCAGGATACTCCCACTTTTTTCACCCCACGTGCCTTATCACAGCCGTAACTTAAAGCCTCGCATTATAAGTTTCACTCAGAAATCGTACTCCGCCGCATACAAATTGACATAAGTATCACTCACACACAAAGCTGCCTTTTTTTATGTGAAAGGCTTCCAATAAAAGCCTCGCCTCTTTATTCTTGCTCCTGCCCAGAATCCTTGCCTTTTACAGTCGAGGTTCAAAATTGGAAGGTGTTTACATGGCTGACCAAATTTTCATATTTATCTTTCTTATTTCCTACCTTCTTCCAGTGTTCCCCAAGGCGTTTGTTGATACACCTCCCCGTTTGCCCTATACAGGACATTCCACAGGTTAAGGGTATCTCGTACACCACTACTTCCATACAGCGGGCGAAGGTACGCTGATGTTTTATACTGCACCTAGGGCGCTCAGCGCCACAAATCCGGGGTATAAGTTTGTTAAAATTGTTTGGGGTTGAAAGCACTAACGTCACCTTGTGTCGGTTAGCCACCTTGTTCAAATTGCGTGACACTTTGTGCACCTAAGGCGTAACTTCAGGTTTTACCGCAGGGCCGCTTTCTTCGTTATTTTTAGACTGCTGCAGCGTTTTGTTTTTTGGAGGAGGGTTTCAGCGACAGTAGTCAACAAAACCGAGGGGAAGTCAGCAGCCAAAAGGCGGCCAATCTTATTTTTTAAGCTATCGTGCATTTGATGTGGACATGACTTTGAAAACGAGGACCCAGTGCATGAAGAGGCAATTACGCGCTTCACAATTGTTGAATGCGCCGTATTGAAGGGCATCAGTTCTTTGCTAGTACGGGGAAAGTAATGTCAGCATAAATGGTCATCCCGGGAAGTAACCTTAGGTCTTAAATTTCCAGTTTTTTCAACCTTGGGACTTCATGCTTAAGAACTAGGCCGCAGTCTTTGAGGTTAAAAACACTTAAAATCCTGGACACATTAGCTTCAAAAAATTTGTCAGAACCGGTGGATTAAGGGATAAGACAAGCGTCAACATATCTAAAAAATTTAAAAACACGTCCTCCTAAAAACATCTGTGCAAATTCCTTGTCCAAAGCAGCTAAAAAAAATCTCACATAAGATAGGGGTGACACAGGAACCAATTTATATAACTTTTCTCTGTGAGTAGGGTTGCTGATTAAAAACGATAAAAGTGACCTTAAGATAGTGCTCCAATAAATTCAAAAAATTTTCCACAGACATACTGGCAGCATCCCGGAAGGCCATTTCACCTGTACTTTCAACACACGATATAACAGACGCCAGCATGCCAGCATGCGGGACGGAATAAAACAAATCTTCTATGTCTACCGAGAATGCTGATCGAATTTCTCGAAGCGTTTTAAAACAATGAACAACCCGAAAAAGGGCTTCTTCAATAAACAGTTGGAAGTTGACGCCTGTCCGCTGTCCCCGCGTTTCTTTTGTTTTGTCTGTGCGAATTTATTTGCGCCAAGGTGGATTTTTTTTTCAAGCTTTAAAAAAAGCTTGCAGAACTAACAAATTTTAAGAAACCTTTCGAGCGCATTAATCATGAACATCTACTCAAGAAATGAACAAACTATGGTATTCGCAACGTTGGCCTTGAATTATTTTAGACGTATCTAAGCTCCAGAGCTCAATTTACACATCTCTGTTATCTCTTCTGAAGTTAAAAACACAAGAGCAGTAGAGCCACAGTGTCGCATACTTGCGCCCCTCCACTTGAATATTTATATTAGTGACACTATTGATGTTGATCACGATACCAAATACATAGCCAATACTGATGATACCACACTCCTGTTTTCTTCTCAACGTGCCTCGAACTTGATCAGAACCGCTAATAATGTAATAGAGAAGGTACATGCTTTGTGCATAAAAAAAAACGGTGTCATAATAAACGCAACTAAATCAAAAGCCGTAGCATTCCAAGACAAAAACAAAAACGCCTCACTGTCTGCAGACGTCACATTTAATATGGCTAACATCAAACTTGTCAATTCTGTCAAAAGCTTAAGAATCATTTTGACCATGATATGTTATAGAACAGCCAAACACTATCACCTCTCAGTAAACTGTATGCAGGTTGTTGGGCTACAGTTTTTCTTGGGTATTTTTTACATATTGTAAAATTATTCATCTCTAGATCTTTTTATGAGTCACATAACTATTTCTGCCTCTTATGGGGTACCATATCTGCCTCAAATATAGATCGGCAACTTCTCCTTCAGAAAAAAGTTTCTACGCACGAATTGTAAAGTGCCATAGGATTGCCCAATTGAACCTTTGTTCCAAGGAATCCTCATGGAAAGCGGCAGCGCAAAGCAACAAAGACAAAAGAGAGACACGAGAACACAGAGTAGCGCTGTCCTGCTAATCTTACAGATGTTGACCTGTGTGGTCTTGTCTCTCACTCGTCCTTGTCGCTTCGTGCTGCAGTTTTCTATGATGATTAACCAACTAGCCAGCACCAAGAAATTAATCTTTGTTTCTAGAGATGAGCATACAGAAATTGTTTAATTTCACCAATTACAGTTAGTATATGCAGATATTAAGGAGTGCAAATCGAATAAATTTATTGTCAGTTCAACGGCTAATCTTGAACAAACTATACTTCATTAGCAAACGCTCTGTCCAGAACACTGGTATGTTGCGCACCGCGGTATAACTGTGGTAAGCAAACGGTTGCTTATATTCTAGCTGCCATGCTTAGCACACTGATCTCAGAGAATATCGATGTTTCACGTTTTTCGTTATCCAGAATTGTGCCGCTAATGTTTATTATACGCCTACTGTGCTGGCTAGTTATTATAAGGTATACTGCGTGATTAGTTCCTATAATCTTTGTGACACCTACATGTTTTGTGATTGGTATGAGTGTATTAATACGTAGAAACTGACGAATTTGTGATATAATGTAACCTACGTGGATTGTTTCACTAGTTTTTTGCTTGCTGTCTGGTTCTTTTTTTTCTTGCATGTGCATTGCTATCATTGTTTGCTATGCACATTCATTCCGCACTCCTGCTTCTGGCAATAAGCGCATTTCTGGACTTGAGTAGCTGATTCTGCTGCTTTTCCCTCAAACCCGTAAGCTCGAAAATTTATTAGGCTAGCTGCAAAGAAGCACTTTAGTTACTTACTAATTTCTTTACGATAGTGTACACAGTACAAATTATAGCACCGCAAGGGATTAACACTGATGACTACACTCTTTCCACCCCTTTATTTTTTCTTGTTCCAATATAAAATGGTGCGCTGAGCACATAACACATTACCAACGTTAATGGACGCATCCACCTTTCAAAGGGGCCCGGCGGCAAGGACGCATCAGCTCCTTCAAGTGCAAGGGTGCGTAAGGGTGCGTAAGGGTGCTAGTTGACTGTTTGAACAACTTAGCCGTACTTCAAGCAAGCGTGATTTTGAACGAAAGTGAGCTATTTGAGCTTTCTATTGCGCGACATCTGCGGGATTGATGGGTGCAGATATAACTACGATTTTAACCCCCATAATGTGATAATAAACTGAATTCTTTTAGCTGAAGTACTATTTCGCACTGACTTCGTATAGGGTTTCGATGAATTGGCATGTATGAAGTTGGAGAAAGGATGCGTGTCGTGTGCTTAGTAAATATGGCGCGCAGGAGCCGCGTCTTTAGAACTAAACTCTGCCACCGCAGTTCATTTGTATGACTCCTTTCAGGGAGCTTATACCATTTTATGTTCTTTTCCAAAAAACACGTAGCACATGCTAGCACCGTGTCACTGTGTCAGCGGGTTTTCCGAAGGGTTGCCTATTTTATCGAGCTCTTGTTTTATTTTGCTTGATTATAACTACAAAAATGAGACCATGAAAATCATTTATACATTACAATTGTGAATCTACAGCTAACACGTTCAGACGCCCGTTAAAACAGATCTGGGTATAATAATTATATTTTGGGATGCCGCAACTCTGGTCTAGTGCGATGTTAAGTCGTGGGCAGCTTTTCGTCGGGAATGTTTAGCACCCATGCAAGAGCGTAGCTAAAAAAATTTTTCCCGTGTCTTTGAAAGCAATAAAATGCAATGCAACTCTACAGAAGTCGGAAAAACTATAGAGCTCTAACGATCGCACCTTTACTGTGCGGGTATGACAAGCATATTTTGCACTTTTCTGCGAGGGTGCAAGGCGGCGAGTTATTGTCACAAAAATGCACCTTTAAAGGTGCAAAAAAGAGGAATGTGAATTCGTCTCTATATTCAACGAACCTAAAAACAAAATAAAAGTGAATGCGAATGCGAATATGCCAGCAAGGTTGTACTCGACGCTAAATGAATACAAGAGGGACGGTGTCTGCTCGAAAGGGCACAATGTTAGGTGTACTGCCTATCCCACTAATGTGGTACAGCGAATTCCTTCAGCTGAGGGAACTGTTGCATCAGCCAGATGGGACACTATCTTAATGACATGCTCGAGGAGCCCCACGCAAGAATATCGGCCATCACTGCTTTAGAACTTCTAGCAAATCACTGCAACCAGCGCAAGGTGTCCATTAGAATATTTCCGAATACAAAGGCCCTAACGAAAGCAGTAAGTTCCGTTAACTGGCAAAGAGTAGCCTTTTTAGACCGACAGATGCAATATGGCAAGCTTGAAAATTTGCCTCAATTTATCACTGCTTGGGTTAATGGGGGTGTTGTTTACTATCCTTTTGTCCCGTTCTGTTGTTAACTTAATCTTTCAGCCTATTTGTAATTATTTTCATTATTCTTTATCTGAACTGATCGCTTGCGCATAAGCCAAACAAGTTGTATTTCTATACCCGCCTTTTTGGTGTAAGATTGGAGTTCATGTCTAGGATCTGTTGCGACTGTTTCTTGTTTGTTGTCTCCATGAACACTAGAAATAATAATTTTCTGATAAACTTCCGTACACACAGGTCACATCTGAATTTGAATTTGAATTTATTTCAAAGAATCATGTTTACGTACATTGTTGGGGTGTATGAGAGTAAAAGCCACTCAAGAGCAGCTTGACAAAGCTCCCATATCCTTTCCATACTCGGCAGTGCAGGACAGAAAACAGATTACACTAAAAAGATATGATGCGGCATGTTGAGAAATGGGAGCTAGCGTGTGACAGTCTTCTGCCATTTCATAAGTTAATTTATACAAGTACACGTTGTGGTTCCGCACACCAAATTACAGTAGTTAAATAAGACTCGAATAAATCATGATATATAGGGTTCTTTGTTTTAGTTGGTAATGTGCGCTGAAATTCCCTTGATACTCCTTCAGCACGAGCTAGCTTAGTGGTTATTAGTTCCACATGTATGTTCCTCAACATAAATTCGTTAAAATAAACACCTAGTATTTTACAGCACTCACTATTGCTACTGTGTTACTACCAAAGGTGAAGGTGAGGTCAGTCACAAGATACAGATTTTTAGCTCTGAATCTGACGGATTTAGATTTGTCTGTGTTAATGAGCAACGCATTTCTTCTTGACCATGCATGCAGTTTCGCCAGTACATCGTTGCCTCTACGTAATAAATATTCTTCATTCATTCCTGAAATATATATATATATATATATACACTTGTGTCATTGCCAAAAATGATGTATTCGACATCAATACCTATTTGCAGCAAATCATTTATGTAGATGTTGAACAGCAGGGGCCCCAATATGCTCCCCTGAGTGAAATCGTGACCAACCGACCTAAATTTCGAGCAATAGTTGCCCAAGTGAAAAGATTGAGTACGGTCAGTCATGTAGCTGAAAAATAGATTAAGCGGCTCGGCACGAACGCCATATATTAGAATTTCTGTATTAGAGTTAAATGGTCATCCTGTCGAAGGCTTTTTAATATACTACAAATATACCGAGGGTCAGTAGTTTGGGTTTAATCTTATTTAATATTATTTCTCTTTTTCTACGTAGCCCTATTTCAGTAGATAAATTCTCTCAAAAGCCAAACAGCTTAGTTGATAGAATATGAAGTTTTTGAAAAAAATTTGTTGAGGCGGATGAAAAATATCTTTTCTAGCCGTTTGGAGAAAATTGAAAGGATCGACACTCGTATGTAATTACTGAGACATTTTTAGGACCGCTTTTATGTATGACAATTCCTTTTCTTTTTTGTCGCTGACGGAAAGTCTCCGGAGTTCAATGATAGGTTAAACATATAAGTTAGGATCGGGGATATGACATCAAGTACATGCAAAACAGGTTGTTGTTTTAAGCCATATACGTCTTCACTTTTGCTCTTTCTCATGTTGTTAAATACTGATAACACCTCTTCATTGCTTAAAAGGAATAGGCCCATAGAGCCGCGTACATAATTATTTATGTACTGAAGCGCTCTAGGGTCATATGCACTGTCAACTAATGTAGTAAAATACTCATTGTATTTGTCTGCAAACCGAGTGCCGCTGTACTAAATTCTATCAATTTCAAGAGTTTCGGGTGTTTTACTCGGAGTTCTGTTAAGTAGGCGATTAAGCTTTGTCCACACTTGACTTTGATCAGTTGTAGCATTGAACATGAAGATGTGGTAACTATCGTTCCCCTTCTTCAAAGCCGCAGTCACTCTGTTGCGGTGTGTTTTGAAAACTGAAAAATCACCAGGATCCCGACTTTGTAAATCCGTTGAAATTATTTTTTGGAGATTATAAGTGGGATGGTCGATGCTATCTAGGGCTTGCAAGCATTTTTGGGGGGTTTAACAGGAATATAGGAAATCGTATCGCGATATATAGAAGTGAATATCTCGAAAAAAAAGTTAAACGCCCACTCTATGTCTGTTTGCTGGAATACGCGATTCCTGTTTGTATTCATGATGGCAACCTTAAATGAGTCAAGTGTCTCGGCGGTGATGAGTTGAGTCATCAAGGAGGTAGTTTTTTGTGATATGTACTTAGCCCAGGAATTTTACACACAAAATATGGTAAGGGGGTCACTCATAGCATAATTTAGAACACCACCGGATAAGACTTCAGATTCAATGCTAGTTATCAAAAGATCCAGATCTGTTGCAGCTGTAGGTGTTATACGGGTGGCTGTATATATCACATTAGTCAGTAGATACGATTCAAAAAGGACAAACAATTCTTGAGTTCTATCGGATGCCTCCTGGATATCAATATAAAAATCACCACCAAGTAGTACATGTCTAAACCTCATGGCACACTTTTCGAATTAAAATAAAAGTAGTACATGATAAATGTTTTCACTTGCGAAATGAAAAATTTGTTCCAAGTAATTCAAATTATGTCTCAACACATCCCTGCGACGGCCGATAAACCACAATAAAGAATAATATGTTGTTTAACAAAAAACCGCACAAACAAAAACACAATTTCAATCGCCAACCACAATAACAAGCACAATTCCAATCGCCAAGAAATGCAAAAAAGCAGTTTCTTTGTAATGTCAGTGCGAGAGCCCTAAATCACAGAACTTAATCCAAAGCCCTTCTCTACGGCTCTCCATACAACATCATCCCGATAAGTAGCCATCATCCTCGAAAGTAGCCGCTTAAAGGTCTTGGGTTGACAATTGCACAAAGGAAGGGGAGAGAAATAAAATGTGCTCCTAATAGTACTATTTTGCAATTAAAATCGCGAACAAGCCGGCAAAGCAAGATTTTACACTTTTTTGGAACCGGGTGTATTAAAAGCACTAGTTAAGTCTAAAAGATGTCCATGCAATTCATCTGTTCTTATGTCTATAAAAAGCTGAAACAATTTTATGACCACAATTCAGTCACAATGGTATGCCCACACACAACAAAATCAGATATATAAAATTAGGCTGTTTGGTATTTGTGTCAAGCGGGAAAAACTTTTCAAGAGCTGTTGCTGGGTATTAATTTAGCAAAGTGAGCTCATATCATCTGCTTCAATTCGCATTGTCGGGTTCATGGAACTTTGAACTAATAAAGATCATATATGTATGAAACTAAACCTTGCATAACATTGTTAACTATGACAAACATTTATAGAAGTTATCCATCAACATTCCTGAGCGAGCAAAAATCACAACACTCCTGCTCCTTCTAAGGAGCACAGGAACGTAGTAACAGTGCTCTTGATTTTGGTTGGCCACAGCTGAACAAAATTTTTCTCTTCTCTACCGTTTCTGAAGCCTTACAGACCTGCATTAGATTGACTGCCCTCCGACTTTCATTAAAATGGAAACAAAACGCGTCCATCTTTCCCTCCAATGTTCAAGAAACCCACCCGCCCAGAAAACATTTGATTAAGGCTCGTATTTTTTCTTCTCAGTGTTTACGATATGATTTTTCTTAGGCACTCTCTGCTGCTCCCGTAAAACGTGTAGTCCAACTACATTTTAGGACTTTTTTGGCAACAGCGGGATTACGCTAACACCTCGTCACAAGCGCACCTGTGCCCTTATGCAGTTGCATTTCTTCGGATGCTTCGTGGATAGAGGGGCATGAACGCGGACACCAGCAACGCCGATAAGAAACGCTTTGACAACTTTTGCAGCACTGCCTGGGCAATTAGCTCATTTCGTGCCTGGTGACGTCACTGCCAGCAGCGCCATGCCGGAAATGCTGTGGAAATGGACCGGTCTTCAGCATATCCTCTTCGCAGCAGCACGGTTATGCTGGCATCTCGCTGTAACCGCACGTCTTAACATTTGGAAGTCGATCTTCTTCATAAACTTCATTTATTATTAGGTTCTTGCAATCCCCACTGCTTTCAACTAGTTTAGTCGTGTTGACCTCAGCGGAAATAGCTCACAGTGCTTGGTATGTGAATCGGACATTGATGATTATCCCTGTCTGAGATGCAATGAATGCAAATTCGTGTATCATACCAGAAAATGGTCAGGTTCCCCAGGATTTCTGTTATTGACAATGAGGGAAACAAGAAAATACGATGGCTATGTCAAGCATGCTGCACGGGTGAATCCCACAGCGGGTAAAATTAAGAGTCCAAGTGAGACTCTTCCGAAAGTGCTATGCACTAGAAATCTGTTGATGGATCGAGTCTCTGATAATGCCCTCATCCACAGTAAGTCAGAGCTACTTCCGATCCTTGCCCAAAAAAACAGCAGAAAAACATTGAATCGGCTGTACAGCTTATGTCGGTGAAATAGGCCAAGATCTTGGCAAAGTTCACAGGTTATGAAGCTGCGAATAAGGTATTTAAAAAAAAACATGCAGGCTCTTAAATTTATGCAGCAGTCTGAACCGCTCAGTGGCAAGGAACAGTGAACAATAAGGAGTTAAGAATCCGCAAATAGAACCTAGAGACCAATGGAATTATTCCAGCAGATTATCAAAGGCTGGCATAAAAGGTAAATCATGCGGCTAAAACAATAAACATCTTTGTATGAGTAATAACGACATCCTTGCCATTCACCGCATACCAGCTATACCTGGACAGACAGCTGACATTATCGTTGTGTTTTTTAAACAAACGAGAGATTAGCGGTTTCAGATGAGACATTACCTAATGAGTAGCTCATGTTCAGTCTCTATTTAAACAAAATCCCACCAAGCTGTCAAATACTCTACATTTAGGGCATACAATGGGCTAAAGGAAACGAGTGCCAGTTATTCTCGCATAAAAAAGGTCGAATATCTGCCTCAAGGGCTAGTGGGCGACCGCTTGGCGCTTGTCTTTGAGTGACTTTGAGAACACCGGCGTTGGTGATCCTTAGGTTGTGTTTTTATGGACCCAGAGAAGTACTTGCCCTCAAATAGTAATAAAGGTTTTATTGAAACTGAATTTGAAACTCAAAATATTTTATGCCTACATACAGTCGGCTTAGCGTTCACATTTATTTAAATGAAATTAGTACGTTATGGCAGTTGATACGCACTCTTTAAGAGGTCGAGATTTTCTCAAACACTAGTGCGATGACTGTAATCGTAGCACTTAGTGGTATATTCGCGAGATACGCCCCACCGTTTCAACTGTGCACCGACAACTGGCCCCAGTATGTGAAGCACGATTGCGCAGTCTTTGCAAGGAAATACGACTTCGCTCACATCACAAGAAGCTGTCGCTATCCCCAATCCTACTTACTGGCAGATCTAGCGTGTCCCGGTAGTCAAGGATATTATGAAGAAAAGTGAATAACTGCAGGACTTACGGCTAGGTCTGCCAGAAGAACTGTACGCTCCTGCAGGACGGCTGGTCACCTAAACAACTCTTTTAAAGCTGGTTTCTCATAGCTAATCTTTGAGATTTTGACACTGCGAAGAAACGTTGTCAAGAACCACCATTAGAATATTGCAAGAAAGCATCTTCGACCGTTGACTAAAGAATCAGTCGTGTACATGGAGACAAAAAGCAATCGAAAAAAGATTATTTTAGATTTGCATAGATCGGCTGAATGCAAATTAGGTACGCTAGCAGTTAGGTTTCCACTTCGGTTAAAATCTTTAGTTCTAGTGTTTACGGAGGGCAGTTCTTCGATAGCAGTAATGAGTTAATGTACATTTGTCATTCTCTACACTCATAGATCCCTGAGAGTCCTCCTACAACTCCTGGCACAGTGGTTCAGCGGTCAAGCGATGAGCCACTGCCTCTCTGTGGGTGTTGCTGCCATCGATGGCACTTGGGTTGCTTGGTTTGGAGTGCGACCCCAAATGCTCTTCCAGAGCTGCTTTTCACGATTAGCTGAGCTACAAACACGCAGCGACTAAATGCAGGGAACAAATTTCAATTTTTGGGGAGTAACATCCTCAAGCAACTCAGGCTACGAGCGACGCCGTAGTGAAAGGCTCCAGAAAATTCGACCATCTTGGCTTCTTTAAAATGCACTGACATTGCACAGTGCATATGCCTCATGAATTTCGCCTTCATCGCAATTCGACCGCCGCGGCCAGGATGAAACCAGCGCCTTTCGGGTCATCCGCCGACCGCCATAACCCCTGAGCCACCACGGCGGCTGGCCACTATAAAGTGCCAGCGCTCTAACAAGGAACACTCGTTGCCAATACTGTTTCCAGGTCGTAAAAGGTGCAACCCGAACATGGTCGGGTGTCTAGGTTCATCAGATGGAATTTTCTGCATACCTGCGAGAAGTGAGCAGCCAACTCCAGTTAGGACGACTCTGATTTGAACGGGAGGAGCCAGGCGTCCCTCTGTCATCTACATCAACCAGCTCGCTTCTTGTCGCAGTACCGCCCATTACTCATTCGTCTAAGCAACAGTGTTCCACCGAGAGCGCGGTGCCCGCAAATATAGTACGCCTCATTCTGGTAACCTCTCCTGGGTAAATACAGTACCATGAAGCCCAAATAGTGCAGTGAAGACACCGCAGCGACTTGATTGCCATGCGGCTTGTAATCAAGAAAATGCATGTTTTTTTTTTAATTTTATTACGCCTCATGCGATGTATCGGGCATCCCCTGCCTGTCTATCACTACAGCGCATTGACCGCATCATCGTGTTGCGGCATTACTGCTAGAACCTGTGCTCTTGGCACAGCTATTTTGCCGCCACTGGCATCTATGGAAAGGAGTGCTAATAAACCCTGCTCGTTATTGTTGTCGTCTCTGTCTTAAGCTTGACGGACATCTCGATAAAATTTACCTTCCGGAGGAGCCTCATGATGGGTCTCCGCGGAGAACCGCCTCTTTCAACTGAGACTCTGTTCAGAGAACATGCGCTTGAGAGCGGGGGTTTGGGGATGCTGTTGTTGTTGTTGTTGAAAACTTCTATTGTCCAACAGAGAAAGACCACACCGCCTGGGCCGCTCTGTTTCACCCCCCTTTACAGGGGAGAGGACTTAGGAGCGGCCCAGCCGCACGGGATGGTCGCATTCGATGCTGGCCGGGTTGGTTTCGCCGGCGGCCTCTTCTGCCAGTTGGACGGCGGTGATTTGGAGCTCAGGGTCCGAGCTCCGCAACAAGGTTTCCCAGGCTTCCCTACTGCTAATGTTTTGCGCCCTGCCTGGGGAGTAAGCGCACTCCCAAATTATAAGGTCGAGGGTTCCTCTCGCCCCACACTTTTTATATTTATCGTCCTCGCAGTCCGATCGGATATGTTTGTTTAGTACTGGGTGCGCACGATCCTGCACCTGAATGGTTACCGGTTCTTAACACATGTAAATGTCGCCCGCAAATTTCATGCGTTGATGGAATGAGGTGTATGAGGTCATGGGAATGCTGCTTCGAGAATCCTACCCGCAACGCAAGTATTTTGAATGCTCTGTGAGAGTGATTTGCTCAAAATAAAAGAAAAAATATTCGGCCCAGGACCGGCTGCTTCAATGCAGCGTTAAGCGGAGCTGGCGAGCCCGCGCCGCCACGGGATCGAATCCCGCTCGAGGCCTTAAGCACCGTAAGTTAATTTCTGCTCTCTCAGAGGCTGGTCACCGAGAGACGGCCACTCGCGCAAAGGTTTACATTGGCAAAAACATTGTACGGGTACTGCATTGTTACTGTATGATGTATGGATCACAGGAAAATATTAAATAGTAGCAGCTCACTGCAGCGCCTATAGAGCTGGGGTCCACAAGCGCTCCTCCACTATGAATATTTTACCTACTGTGTGGCACTGTAGAAAACGCTCTTACAGACACTTCGCGGCATATTCCTAACAATTCTGCTTCTTACTTCTAATTTCCTTGCGTATACTTCATATTGGCAGCTAAATTTCTGCTCCATCTTGACACCAACATTTTGTTGCGTGGCCTATAATAGCACCCAGACCTCCAATCAGGGAAATATGAAACCCATCTTGGTGGCATCATAAGTCATGCAGCAGCCGCGGCTGCTAGTATTAATGAACCACGACCTATCTTTCAAGGCTAACGATCGTTAAGGTTGGTGTTAAAAGATAAAACAAAAATACTACTGACGTCCCCGCCCCACCTGGCCTCACATGTGCCTACGAAGGGCACTACAATTTCGCGGACACCGGCGGGTACGCACTTAACCGGTTGCCATGATCAAAAAAGGTGCGTCGCTTGGCTGCAGACAATATATCTCCTAGGCTTCTCGAGAGCTGATAATTATTTTGCCTCTCCGGTGAACTGTCTATAGGCAGGCTACCAAAGCGGCCTCAGGAGAAGATGCACGAGCTAACGGGCACGTGCGACCAGAGACGGTTGTGGACGGCAGTAATGATTTTCGTTTCGTTTTCCATAACTGCTCACAAAGTCAAGAAATTACATGGTGTGGTGGGCATCTAAGTGAGCATTATTCTAACTGGGTTTTTTAACAGTGCAATTGGGAAGGTCTTCAACCCGGAGAATAAAGCATATATTCCACTGTCTCTTGTATTTTACTGTTTATTGTACTATTGCGTGATGAAGCCGGAGAAAGGTAATATCGAACGCATCTCAATAGCTCAATGAGTCGTATAAAATCGAAGGTACTGCTAGAATCGGGTCTCAGACTTTGATATATATCGCACCACCAGCCCGATGTATCGATTCCACGCCGTTCCTTCGCACCGCCTAACTTATACTCCACGCAACGCAATTTTCAGACGATCGAGGTTGCAATAATGACAACGAGCTGAAATGCGTTGAAACAAATTGGAAACCGACGGGTTGTTTCGACTCTCTACATACAAATTATTCCCTGGTATCTCAACTTGCTGGGTTTTGGGGTTAGAGGAGCGCAGTGTTACTGAGGTGTACGGCAAATTTATGCGAGCGTCCGGGGCCAGCTTTGTATTGCACTTGATCGCTATGTACATGCATGTCAGTGCGAATTGAGAAGAGGAGGGGTAAAACGCAGGTGAAATCATTTATTGTACCCCGGTTATACTAGTGCACCGTCAAATGTGATTATGGGCTTTTCAGTGTGCCGCAACGAACCGGGAAAAGCGATGGCTATCCGACATTTCTGGCTCCACTCATGATGATGGTGTTCTTTGGAGCTTCACCGCAAGGTACATTCGCCAACCGAAGGTCGGTCCACAGCGCGTTCTCGACCACAATCCTAGGCTAACGATCCTTCGAATTCAGCTCTGCGTCCACTGTCACGTTGTTGCTCTGAGTCCTGCAGAGTGTATTGTCTTCAAAAAGTCCGCAAAGTCGCGACCGTATTGGTGAACATCAGGCAAGTGGCGACGGTCGACGAGAGCATAGGCTTCTCGGAAAGCATCCATGGCACCAAACATGTCATCCTGGGCCAGATTGTCGCGGCGGTACGCACTCGCGAACTTGACAGCGGCTGTCGGGGTCCAGCGGCACTGTGCTTGCGTCCTCTTGGGCATTATGCGTTGAAGTCGCCAGCAGCTTACAGTGATGAGACGAGCCTTCACCATGAGAGAAGGCCATGAGGGGTGACCGCTGAAGGCTGTAAGGTCTCTCATATAGTCGTTGATGCCGCTGAGAAAACCTATCGTTGGACGGAACACAGTCTCGTGTTCTCCCGTTTCGTCCACGAAGAAACCCTTTCCCTTTGTGGCCTCGGAGAGTCGAGGGCTCCGCACCAACTGTACTTGTTGGAATAGATGAGCGCTGGACTCTATGATAGAGAGTGCAAATTCTACGTACATTTCAAGCTCGGAGATGTCCACAACGGTACCGGGCCTGCGGGAGTCACTGTGCCATCGCTGCCCGTCCTGTGAATTCCTGGACTGGTTTCTCGTAGCCGCCGTAGCGAAGGCGCGATGCCTTTTCTCACCTTTCCGCCTTGGAATGCTGCTGCTGTTGCGAGGTAGGTAGGTATAGGTAGGCCTCAGCCTCAGTCGGCATGCGTGATGTGGCTGCGTAGCCTTCGTCCTCGTTTTCTGCAGCGCGTGCCACGAGGTGCGGCTCTGAGGTCGAGGCATGAAAATGACGGAAATTCCCTATGTTAAAGCTCCTGCTCGAAATTAAGAGGTCATGAAGGGCAAAATCGACCAAAAATTTTATTTTTCAACTTTAATGCCAGAATATGACAGCATTCTTTGAAAATGTTTCGCCCCGGTGCCAACCTCAGATGCGTACGAGAACTCATTTAAAAATGGCACCGAAAACGCCCCCTCCCGTGGCCTCGCCTACGCGCTGAAATTTTCTTGCGATGTGTTTTCGTGTTTCCATCCATCTTATCCACTAAACCCCAAGTGGCAGCAAGAATTAGGAGGCAGCGCACACGCGTATGGTTTATTACTTTGCTTATTTTTGATGATGATGGATCTTTATCGCAAGGGCATCTATGGCCAAGGAGCTACGTAGCTCAAGGTATTTTTCTTCTGCTCAAGGTGGGATCAAAGAACCATTTCCCTAGCATTTTACCCTAAAGAAGCAGAGCATCAGACCATCCAGGGGAAAGCTTGTACACACTGTATCACCATTTTGTACCCGGTGGCTCCGGAGATAGAACCTCGCACCTCCCGAATGCGAGGCGGATGCTCAGACCATTAGGCCACCGCTGTGATCTAGTTTGTATATTTCTATCGCGACAGCCTTAAGCCTCCCGCTGCTTCTAGAATCCGGCCGCTTTGTTTTCTTCATCTGTGTTTTCGTTTTGAGCGAAAAATCTCCGGAACAGCAACCTAGTTTCGAAAGCTAGGTTATGTGACTTTGAGGCATCATCACAAGCTGCCCACCACATTTTGAGCAAACTGACCACCATAGCAGGTTACAGCTAAATTAATGATTTGCCGCGAGAAGCTACCACGAGAAGCAACGCATCTGCGGGTTGATACAAGCCGCACCGATTGCAAAACCTCCCTTCACAAGGCCATCACTTAACCGTCGTACCACTCCGCCAGGAATGGTATGAGGACTCCAAGCGGTCTATGAATATATATGCGAGAGTAACCAATTCCGCATATATTGGCGTTCAACCAGCAACGTTTATTCTTCTATCGTATATATATATATATATATATATATATATATATATATATATATATATATATATATATATATATATATATATATATATATATTGTTACGTGAATAAACGTCCAGGGCCCGGCATAAGCCGTCCAAGTGCCCTGGGCGGAAGAAGAGGAGGCGCGATTTGCGCGTGGAGGAGCTAGCGCGCGCAGAGACGAAGTTAAAGATTGGAGCCCACCAGGCGGTTTCCCTGGAGCTCTCTCCGACCAGGCGTGGTTTTCTTTGGGCGGAGCCGTCGTTACGTTTCATTTTGGTGACAGCGGTAGGATGGCGGCCACCCGCGCTCGGAATTTGGCTACGGCAGCGGCCGAGGATGTCGGTCGCCCTCAGGCTGACGCAGCACAACACGGCGGACGCCACCGCTGATCTCGCACATTCCGACGACCTGTCCCTTCCCCCGGCGCTGGAGGCTGGTTTTGAGCAATTCCATTGGCGAGTAGAGCGGCTGTTCGAGCGGCTGGAGAAGTTGGAACGAGAGGATGGCGTCTGTGGCGATGAGGCAGCGCCGGACGAACCGGTTAGGGCGATGGGCGATTAAGGGTCAAGGACCGAGCTGTCTGCAGGTGGCGACGAGCGTGGGCGTGAGAGGAAGAGGATGGTGCGTCGGCCGGGAGGTGGAGGCGAATTGGACGCATGTTACTGTTCCCCTGCCGCGCCCAGGTGTCCCGCAAGCGCCTGAAGTGTCGATGCAGCCAGCTTGAAGGTCGGTGTGTAGTCAGTTGTCCCGCACCATGTGATGCTTTCCGCCTCGCTCACCGGAGTGAACCTAGCCGGTGTGGACCGTTCTTCGGCAACTCCAGGCGCCTTCACCCAGCTCACAATCTTTGAAGTCAACGAACTAGTTTGACCGCCTCCTTTCTCCAGGCCCACGCTTCTTCTCTCCAGGTAAACCTGAATTAAATGCCAATACACCGTCTCCATCCGACGAAGAATGGCGCGATCACAAGTTCCGAAATGTGTCCTTCGAGACCGTAGACATGACAGCGACCTCGTCTGCCACGGGAAATCTATAAGAGGGCAAGCCTAGATACACACCTCCAGAAGCGAACACGGAGCATCGGGAGCAGATAGAATAGGCCCAGGCCAACAGCGCCGTGGAAGCCGAAAAGCTGGCTAAGCTTGGGGAGAACGGCTTAATGCAACCACTGTCTTAAGCTGAGCAGGAGCCGTCACCGTTCTCGTATGTGGAATCACCAGCTCCGCCATCTATTTGGACAGTTTGGTATCAAACGGCACTTAAACACCTACACCACGGTATGACGCCTACCGCAAATCAAGCTATGTTCCTGAGAAGAACCTCAATCCGGGATGCCCTGTGGCTCGCCTGGAAGAGCTGGATGCCTTTTTCAAGGAATGCAGCCACATCAAGGGAGCGCCGCCATATCTACAGGAACAGCAGGAAGCTCCTCCTAGCTGCGGGTCACCGTCGACTCCTTCATAGGACACCATCTCGAGGGGAACCAGTGCGCAGTCTGCGAGCCCACATGTTTTTCCATCGCAACAGTCGTCTTCCCCGTCCAGGGGCGACGGCTTTCCTGATAATTCAGAACCCTGCTCGCCCCTAGCCAAAGACCTGCAGTTGCCAAACAATACGTCTCTCGAGAGCGGTGAGATCCTCATCAACTTCGCCGAAGACACGACCACGCTCGAAGAACACCTGTACGGCTTGGTGGTCGGCTGCAAAGCGACGCAGGAGATCGATGCCCCAGGCACTGCTAGGACGGCGTTCTGCCTAGACGGTGCCTGCGTTGACGGCACCAAGAGCGTCTTCGAAAAGCATGCCAGGTCCTCTCCGACTAGGTCGACTGCTTCAGCGGCGCAGCCGTCCGACGTTTTTCGCCCCGACTCGCTGCACTGGAATCTGCGGCCATTGCCTTGAGGCGGCATCACTTGAGGCTTCCGAACTTTCCGGCTGCCTCCCTAGACTCGAACAACATGAACCGTCGCACTGCATCGGACTAGGCTTTCTTTCTTTTCTTTCTCACCCCCCACCCTCCGGTGCAAAGTTGTTACGGGAATAAACGCCCAGGGCACGGCGTAAGCCAACCAAGTGCCCTGGGCGGAAGAAGAAGAGGCGCGGAGGAGCGAGTGCGCGCAGAGACGAAGATAAAGATTGGAGCCCACCGGGATTTGTTCCTGGAGCTCTCTCCGACCGGGCGTGGTTTTCTTTGGGCGGGACTGTCGTCGCGTTTCAATATATATATATATATATATATATATATATATATATATATATATATATATATATATATCTGCAGTGCAACTTCATCCTCCAAAGCTGCTGTACGCTACTTTATCGTTTTCTTTGCGATGCAAGACGCGTCCAGATTTATCTCGATTGATCGCATGCAGGCAGAGCTGATTCTGCATTGTTCCAGAATGTTCCATAATAGGATACAACTTAAAAAACAGCAGTTAACACAGGGACACGATCCACGGTGTACTGTATTTTTCCGCTATCCAGTCTCAAAAGTAAACGAAATCAACTTTTTAATGTTTTACTTCATTAAACAAGCCAGGTATAAAAATTCTTGAGGTTATAACTTTTTTGTCGTGATTAGGTTCTTGTCTAGGTGACAAGAAAAGTTTTAACAACCGAATACGTTTTTGTCAAGGAGGAATTATATGTGCTGGTCCTAAATGTGGGCGGAGATTCACTGCAGACTTAAGTTGTATCCGACTACAGTAACTTTGCACGCTTTATCTCGAATGTTCGCTATCAGCTTTAAATTGAGCACGGCTGAAAGCGGCGGCGGGCTTTCTGTTAGATGACCGCCGTGCACGCTTGTTGCAACGCCGCCGCTGTGTGATTCAGTTCATTGTGGGCGCAAGCCAGCCCAAATAAAGGGCTTGGTATAGACACCATTTTCGCAGACTTCCTGTTCTCCTGACTGCATTGTTGGAGTATATATATATATATATATATATATATATATATATATATATATATATATATATATATATATATATATATATATATATATATATATATATATATATATCTTTTGTCCATAATGTTCTGACACTGAGACTGAGACCATTAAAACATGCGTTTAAAATTGAAATCATTTGTGCATAAGTGATTTCAATGTTAAATTTATATATATATATATATATATATATATATATATATATATATATATATATATATATATATATATATATATATATATATATATATATATATATATATAGGTTTCAGAGAAGCGGGCAATTATTCATCAACGTTTCGACCGCGATGCGTTCTTCTTCAGGACTGTAGTGGTATCGCGTCAGATGGAAGTTTGTTAAGTTTGTGAGCTGCAGAGAGGGAGAAAGGAGTGTAACAAGCAAATAGCAACAACAGTTAAAAAAATTAAACAAAAGATAAAATAAAAATGGTGGTGCGGAGAGCAGACAGGGACAAGATTGGGGAGGAAGCAAGAAATAGAAAGAAAAGAAGAAAAGGTGGTGGGAATAGTAAGGAAGAACGGCCAAAAAATGAGAGGGCGAAACGCGGTAAAGGGAGAGGAAGACGGTGCGGGGGACATGGGCAGCGTTGCAACCACAGGCGTACGAAAGCAAAACGTGCATACAAAACACACAAACAAAATGCACAAACACAAAGATTGGCGCCGCTGCAGATGCGTGGCCAAAAAGGCGCCACTGCGCAAATGACACTGTCAGCGACGAACAGGCCAAGCCAGGCGCCTTTTGGGGGGTCTCACTAATTTCCCGTGAGACGAATGCTGGAACGTTAAGGAAGGAGTGGTCTACGTTGTAACGAGCACTTGTGTAAGAACTTACACACGGGGTCTGTTTATCACTGAGCAGTGCATCCCTCTCCCTAGGCGGGCCGTTTAACCGACTTCGTCGGAAATACTTCTTTGTAGTGGAGGAGGGCCGGGATGTGTACAAAGATTTTAAGTTATCGGAAAAAATTAAGGAAGGAACGTCAACGCTTATCAATAATGTACGATGCAGGATAGTGAAGTAAGGCGGGTTATGATTGCCTGGTATATACACTAGGAGTTATAAAGGGTATATCAAAGTTAGCCAGATATACACTAGGAGATATAAAGGGTCTATCAGAGTTAGCCTATTAACAAAAAGTGCAGTATTATTTTGTTTGGAGGTCGTCAATAAAGGACGAGGCTTTTCGTTAATATCCTCCTGAATAGTACTAAACTTGTGGATAAAATAGGATTCGCGTTGTTCACGTTCTCAGCTGTTTTTGAAGCTCTTTTGATTAATTGTTACATTTAGTTGGTCAAATGGGTGTCCTTCTGAGTTTAAAAGCTTGGATAGGGGAAGATTTGGGAGAGACTTGGTGTGTGCGCGGTGATTGTTAAATCGAATGCGGAATGCAGTGCTTGTCGGTCCTATGTATTGCTGGTTCCACACGGTGTATTCAAGAAGGTAAATATTGTTTGATGAGTTGCAGTCAAAGTTACCCCGTATACTGAATGCTGGAAACCTGATCTCGTTCTCATTGCGGAACAAGTGTTCCGCCACGAGTACGAGTGCGAGTATATATATATATATATAAGTAGGGAACCAACAGTCACCGAAACCAGTGTGCATAGGGAAGTCTTTAATTTTTTTAATGTATAGTACTGATCAGTGGGATAATATTACTTACATTACTCTATCGTTTAAAGAAAATTACTTATAAAGCAGTAGAAAAAACAACCATGCACCTGTTGGAATCCGAACCCACGACCTCCGAATACGTGACAGCAGTCGCCGTAGCTCAGTTAATAGAACCTCAGACGCAGTATTCGGAGGTCGTGGGTTCGGAACCCTCCGCGGGCATGGTTGCTTTTTCTTCTGCTTTAAAGTAATTTTCTTTAAGCGATAGATTAATCTAAGTATTGTTATCCCACTGCTCAGCACTACACATATAAAAAAATTAAACATTTCCCTATGCACCTTGGTTTCGGTGACTATTGGATCCCTTCATGAGTATATCAAACGAGCCCCTCATTTTTGTTACCTTGTCTGCTTAACGAGGGTCTCGGATCTGGCAGTCTTGATGCCATAGGTAGCACAAGAGGGCTCTCGCATAGTTCCTGCTTTCGCCGTCAGATGAGTTCCACGTCACACTCGCGGTAATACAGGACGTGCTACGTCCGCCGCTATGGACGAGAGTGGCGCTGGTGAGCACTCTCAAGGTTCGCTTACACACAGTAATCATAATACCCAGGAGAGCAGCAGATTGAAAGCCGTCGCCGTAGCTCAGTTGGTGGAGCACCAGACGCGATATTCGCAGGCCGTGGGTTCGGATCCCACCGGCGGCATGGTTGTTTTTCCAGCTGCTTTACAAGTAACTTTTTTTAAGCGATAGATTGACCTAAGTATTATTATCCCACTAATCAGCACTACACATTAAAAAAAATTAAACAATCCCCTATGCACCTTGGTTTCGGCGACTGTTGGCTCCCTTCATAAGTTTGTCAAACGAGCCCCTCATTTCCTTTATCTTTTCTGCTAATAGCTTAACGAGGGTCTCGGTTCTGGCAGTCTTGATACCATAGGTAGCATAAGAGGGCTCTCACACAGTTTCCGCCCTCGTCGTTAGTTGACGCTCCACGTCACACTCGCGGTAATATAGGACTTGCTACGCCCGCCGCTATGGACGAGGGTGGCGTTGGTGAACACTCTCAAGGGTCGCTTGTACGTAATAATCACAAATACCCACGAGAGCAGCAGACTGGACAGCCGTCGCCGTAGCTCAGTTGGCAGAGCACTGGACGCGGTATTCAGAAGTCGTATTTTCGAATCCCACTGGCGGCATGGTTGTTTTCCCAGCTGCTTTATAAGTAATTTTCTTTAAGCTGTAGATTAATCTAAGTATTATTATCCCACTTCTCAGCACTACACATTAAAAAAAATTAAATATTCCTTTATGCACCTTGGTTTCAGCGACTATTGGCTCCCTTCATAAGTTTGTCTAACGAGCCCCTCCTTTCCTTTACCTTCTCTGCTATATGAAATGGATTGAATGTTTTCCACTTAATAGCTCACAATTTGTTTTTGCTAACGGTTTCAACTCCAGTTTTACTGAGGTGTCTTCCGGGGTTCCACTAGGTTCAGTTCTTAGACCCCTACCGTTTCTAATTTACATTATTGATCTTCCCTCTCTTGTTAACTCTCATATTCACCTATTCGCTGATGAGTGCGTCATTTTTAGAGAAATAACCAACGCTAACGACGCTATATTACTGCAGTCAGACCGCAACACAATAGGGAATTGGTGCATAGATTGGTTAATGCAGCTAAATATTAACAAATGCAAAGTCATGCATGTATCTAGAAAAACTTCCGCCCCGCCTCACTACTGCATTGATAAGATCCCATTGGAATCAGTCTCTTCATATAAATACATAGGCATTCACATTTCTTCAAATCTTAATTGGTTTCTTCATACCGAGAACATAATTAAAAATGCTAATCGCAGGCTAGTCTACTTACGTCGTAACTTTTTTAATGTCCCTTCGAATTGGAAACTATTGCTTTATAAAACACTAATACGATCTATACTTGAGAATGCAACACCTGTATGGGACCCTGCCCACGGCAATTTAATTATTGATATTGAGATGGTTCAAAATAACTCTGTACGTTTCATCCTTGCTAACTACAACCGAACAGCGGGTATAACTGCTATGAAATCTAATCACTGCCTCCCTTCACTGACATCGCGTAGAAAAGTGTTTCGTCTCGCCCTGTTCCACGAGCTGTTTCATCATCCTGCTTTACGTGATCACCTCATCCCCCAGCCAATTTATGTATCCCGCCGTATTGATCATAATCTCAAAGTCGGAATTCTGTCATGCATCACGAAATGCTTCTCGCAGGCATTCCTGCCGGCAACCTCACCTGACTGGAACCACCTTCCCGCAGAAGATGCTGGTATTGTAAATTATGAGCAGTTCCGCGTAGCAATAGCTAACATTGTATATTCAGATGCTTTTTAAATATCCTTGAAACCAACTGTATTTTATCACTGTATTTGTATATATACCACTCCCCCTCTGTAATGGCACTGGCCCTGAGGTGTAATGTAAATAATATATATATATATGGCACTGCGGCACTTCATTTCTATAAAGAAAAGATTTTTGCAGGTGGTGCCAAGTACCTAAATGTCGTGTTTTGCCGCACTTACCCCTATATGAACATTACACATGCGATAAATAGCTTGTTCACTACAAAATATTGTTTTAAAGCGCAATACAAACTATATATATATATATATATATATATATATATATATATATATATATATATATATATAGAGAGAGAGAGAGAGAGAGAGAGAGAGAGAGAGAGAGAGAGAGCAGCTAGTTGCTCTGTTAGTGCATGTTTACTTTTGCCTGTTTTTTTTCAACTGAATAGATGTTTTCCACAACCCTGCTAAAACCCTGATGCCAGGATTGCAGTATCAATAAATAAATAAGCTATCGCTTCATATCGTTTAGGCGAACTCCAATTTTCCTTTCAGCCCCACGAGAGGATAGTTAGGTCTGGTCTAACTATTTAACATGATGCTATGATGTTACCTGACAAAGGACTTAGCACGATAAAAGCGCAACAAGGAACAGCCAGCAACAGATGTACCGAAGCCCTTCGTTTCAGTAGCCGCCTTTCTATTTATACAGCTGGTTAGCAATGGGCACATGTGCAGTGGCAATCAAAATGATTGGCAATCTCGCTATTCGAAAGCCAAAATATTCGTTACAGGGCCGTCCTCTAGCCGCGATTTTTCCGCATCGGTTGTGGTGGCGTGAATGTAGTGGAGAAATACTTTTGCACTAGCCTGTCCACAAGTGCTCCCTCTCAGGAGTGCGCTGATTTAAATAATTCTTTACATCAGCCCATTGTCCTATAATAACTACCAGAATGATTTTTACACTGATCGCCTATTCCTTTTGGAGCTCTCAGTACACAAAATTGAAGGCATGTCGTTCAATGGAACGCTCAGTATCCTTTAGTTTCGCAAGAGTGTCTCACGCACACAAAAAACGCGGCAACGCTGAAGCGGTTCATACCACCGACAACATCGCACTTTGCACACATAATTAAGTTAGCAGAGTATATTTTGTGCACCTCTAATGTCGTGTAGGCGCAGCTCGTGAACTGAATTGGCTGTTGGGGAAAGGAAATGGTGCAGTATCTGTCTGACATATCGACGGACACCTGAATTTCGACGTAGAGAAGGAAGGAAAGTGGGACTGAGAGACGAAA
Organism: Amblyomma americanum; assembly: GCA_030143305.2. NCBI lineage: Eukaryota > Metazoa > Arthropoda > Arachnida > Ixodida > Ixodidae > Amblyomma > Amblyomma americanum. The sequence continues at coordinate 142,594 of JARKHS020023337.1, forward strand.
GGAGGAAAGAGGTGCCGTAGTGGAGGGCTCTAGAATAATTTGGACCAACCGGGGATCTTTAACGTGCACTGACATCGCACAGCACACAGGTGTTTTTGCGTTTCGCCTGCATCGAAACGTGCGCATGCAATAAAAGAGACCAGCTCTGCCGCGCGGCAAGCCGCGTTTAACGCAGGGACGTGCAGAGGCAGCCGAAGTGCAGAAAATTGATGTACCACTAGCCTAAGAACGTAAGAGCGGGCTTCTTGGGAAGGTAGATCTAGCTTTCTTAGCAGCGACTCCAACGTGAGCTGAAAGATACTGGAAACCAACTGCAAATTCTTTGAAACTTCGCTTCCTGACACAGGTCAGAGGCCATGGAGATGCAAAATTTATCAACGTGAACAGCTCTTCGCCTGCCTTCTAATGCAGACTACGACTCAGACAGACTCAGAAATTTCTATGGTATGTTGAAAGACAGGCGGTAAAACAGCCTTCCAATGGCCATTGATTCAGCCGAAGTGGAGGATACTAATGTTTGCAGGCGCCCAGCCCAAGCTATTTTAAGGTGAGGCACTAAAAATGCGGCTGAGCTTGTGTCTTCATGCCTACTCAGAGCTGTCAGTAAATTTGTCGGTGGCGTTCATAGACGCCGTTGAGATGTTCAAGAACAAAGGATCTTACATCAGCCATAGGTTTCGATCGTTTTGTTAGTGAGCTCAGGATGTCGAGGCCGCCATGACTGTCACATAAAACCACAGCTGATTCCGATGTCCCCTCTATCCTGTAGTGGAGGGCCGCGGTTAGTTTCGACCATTTGGTGTTCATTAACGTGCACTGACATCGCACTGTACACGTGCGTCTAGCATTTCGCTCCTATCGAAATGCGTCCGCCGCTGGCGGGATTGAACACGCGTCTTTCGATTAGCAACCGAGCACCACAACCTCTTAGCCACTGCGGTTCCTAAAGTTAAAAAACGGCAACACCAGTAGCAGTCGTTGGCTGAGAGTGCTAGCGCACTGTCGTAGCCAGTTGCTTAGTCGGAAACAGTTGCAACCCATCTATTTCGGGAAGTAGGGAAGGAAACGATGCAAGGATATGAAACCCGACTAGGTAGATTGGTGCGGTCGGGATGCCAGCTGGTTGGAGAAGGCCCGCTCAGAGATGTGTGGGGCTCTACTGCTCTGGCACTGGTCGCAGACATCTACACCGCTGCATACAAGGCGATAAAGGTGAGGCCGTAAGGTTCGATGAAGCACACAGTCGTTGTTACAGGAGACACCCAATCGGAGGAACACAACGCTATTAGCTATTAACTGGTGTTGTTCCAGTCTGCTAGTTTTCGTTTTTTCAGAGGAGTTTCAGCCTCAAATTGGGTGTAAAAAGAAAACAGAATCATCATTGGATTTTAGAGAATATGAGACATTCACAGGGAACTTAGGCGAATGATTTGGGCCAAATTTACGACAGTGCCTTAAGCCTGTCATTGGGGCTGCGCTGCCCATTCCCAAATTGCGGAAGTTGCTACCACTGCTATTGCACGCAGCATTCCTGCGCTCGCCATATTTAAGAGAGGCCGGAAAATATTCCGAAATTGCGCCCACAAGCGATTGCTCTGAGACCCACCATGCCTTGCCTCGTAGATAACGCGTTCCAGTTGTTTCAAAGTTATTTCATAATCGATGCACAGCAGCAGTTTCCTGGTGAATTTTGCATCCAACATGCATGCAGGAGGTGCTCGTCTCGATTTCCAGTGCCACTGTGCAGTCACAAGTTTCCATTGAGTGCATGCTCTGCCCTGGTTTGCTGCCCGGCTTCTCGGATGTGCAATGCTTGCAGAATGGCTATTTTACCTTATCCTTGTTTAGAGAATGATGTCTCGCATCAATCGCGTTTGGGCCGTAGTTTCCAATGCACCATAAAAATTCATCACCATCATGAACTTCATCACACGATATAAAACTGCCACTATTTTACAAAACCGCTTAGGCTGGAGACGCGTATGTTGTTTGTCGAACGTTGGTAGAGCGAAAATACGATATTATAAAGAAAGGAAAATAAAGGTTATCCAAACTAATACGAAAAACAATACCGAAAATGGGGAACCTTGGATCTAAGAGAAGGAATACGCAGTTAAAACATTGAAAATCCCTGCTTCGGCCACCATATATCTGATCACTACGAAATGCAACGGCCTTTCTGACATGCTGGCACCCACTCTCGTCAAAGACAAAGGCTACAATTTTATGAATTTGTATATATCTGTTAATTTACGGTGTCCAGAAAATAGCCCTGTAGCGTTACGGTGTCAAAGTCTAATATTTTATGATTTTGTATTTTCCTTTTAATTTACGCTGTCCAGAAAAAAATTGCCCTGTAGCGTTACGCAGTGGTTAGGCGGCTCAATTACTGAACCGAAGTTCAAGGGTTCAAACCCGGCGGCGGCGGCCGCGTTTCGACGGAGGCGAAATTTGAAGACGCGCGTGTGCTTCGCGATGTCTGCGCGATAAAGATTTTCAGGTGTTCGAAATTATTCCGAAGTCCTCCACTCCGGCATATCTTCTCGTTCCTCTTTCATTCCAACCTTCCTTCCTTCTCTTACGGCGCGGTTCGGATGTTCATCGAGCTGCGAGGCAATTATGCGCCATTTTATTTCCGGAAAATCTGAAAACGAATTTTAAATTTACGCTGTGAACCCCTCATTATATTTCTTAGAAAACTTGATAAAATGTGTCACCACTGCCAAACCATGAGTTTTTAGTTGTTTTTCTTTCATCAAGTGCTTCCTTCTTGTCGGCTCTGCATGCTAACGTTACTAGACAAATAAAACCATCGCAGTCACCGACAACCTGTTTCGAGCGTTTTGTTAGATCCACATTTCAAACTCGTTGCGGCCTCATGGGCGTAACGTTTGCCATTGCTTTTAGAGAGAACAGAGCCCTGAGGAGCAAAGGCAAGGATGAAACAGAACGCCCTGGGAAGAGATAATCAGGTTGGAAGGACAACTACTGAATTGAAAATATGCGCCTATGCAGGCTCGTGTTAAGCAAGACGCGTAATTTGCTCATCAGAGATCACTTCTCAGAATCTTAAACTCTCTTGATGGAGTCTTCTCATGAGTACATAACAAAATTGATTATGATTATGATTGTGATTGTGATTGTTTATTGGTTTCTTTCCAATACAAGAAAGAAGTGTCATCTTGAAACAGCACACAAGCAATGTCTTCTAAATACATCCTCCACTTCCGTGCTTGGCAAAGAAAGGAAGAAAATGAAGGGCTTTAAGAAAAAGTAAATGTTCGTTTTTACCATTTATTTTCGCCCTTGACCATTCCTCATTTGGCGCAGACCAATGGGAAAATGCGAAGGCTACCACAGTCGCGATGGGAGCTTTTTACGCCTGTAAGGAGGAGATGAAGAAGCTCAATATACGGCTAGCAATGATGAAGGTCAGTTTTATTGAGTATTATTCGCATGCATTAGGCACATATAGTAAAAGAAACTTAAATAGAGGAGTACAGCAGAAGAAAAAACCGTTTTTCGTTTGGCACAGTTGTGGCACATATCAAGTTCGACTTAGATTAAAACTCTTGTCTCCCGAAATGGATTTTCCAATCGTCACAATGCATTTCAGTCAGGAAGACATAGTGTGAGAAAACTTTGTAGTGTTTGTTTGCTCATTCTTCAAAGCTGCCTCCACGCCGCTTGACCACTTCGTTTATGTATGCACGACGCGACCAGATTTATCTCCATTGATCGCATCCAGGCGTAGCTGATTCTACGTTGTACTGGAATGCTCTAGTAACTGTGCACGCTTTATCTTTAAGTTCGCTATAAGCTTTAAATTGAGCACGGCCGAGAGCGGCGGGCATTCCGTTGGACGACCGCCGAACACGCTTGTCGCTACGCCGCCGCCGTGTGATTCAGAGAGAGAGAGAGAGAATGAAAAGGAAACGCAGGGAGGTTAACCAACTCATTGTGGGCACTAGTGGGCTCAGAGAAAGAGCTTGTGTAGACGTCATTTTAGCTGTCTTTCTGTTCTCAGGATTTCAGTCAAGACCACGTGACAAGTCCGCTGCAAGTCCGAAGGAAAAGCAGAAGATACATCCGCATCGTTTAGGAGTTAGTTACTGCAGCGGCAACAAACCGTGGCTTGTCACGCTCACAAAATGCTGCCATTCACTTTTGCGACATATCGTTCTCAAATAATAATGTCCCAAGTATGCGGGACACTTGCATGCCAACCAGTTCTCTAGAGCTGTGGCTACTTCTGCTTCGCGGGCAGGAGACAGCAGATGTGTTTTGTTTTTTTCAATAGCATTAGAAGCCCCATCGTGAGGAAAATGCTGAAGTGACAACAGTTCCGCCCAAGGAACGAAAACGTTCTGCAGCAAGAGCGTTGGGAGCGCATAATCGAGTGAGGTGTCCTCATGATTCCTATTGGCAGTTGATAACCATGGCTTTTATATAACTCGTAAATGTAAACTCCAAATATTAATCACACTAGTATGACCTACATTCCTTTCAAACTGACTCCACTTTATGAACCTCGATCTCAGTTAGCCTTTTTCAAATTTGTCCTCTTTTTCAGGAAATCTATCGAGTCTGCGTCGGAGTCGGGCTCTGCTACGCTTTTCTCGAAGAAAAGTAAAACTTAAGGCCTTTCACCTTTAGATCCGACAAGAAGACTATTATTAATTGAAATTGGCTGGCTGTTCAGCTTTGCTAAGCACGAAATATTGAGCGAAATGACGGTTTTTGAATGTGGACACCTCTTTCACATCTCTGAAAGCGATACTGAAGTGTCCACTGATCGAGGGAGCCACATATGCGCGCCTTCAACTATTATATTGTCAATGCCACTTTACCCAATGTTTGCCGGCGGCCTATGCTCTAGTGGCACGTTTCTGCACCAGTGCTGTCAACGCCAACGCGTGTTCGTTTAGTTCCGTGTTTCTGCACAACACTGTCCACGGCAGTGCATGCAGCGCACGTCTCTCTGTCACTACCGCCACATAGCTCAAAGCGCGAATATTGAATTGATATTAGTATTTGATGCTGAAAAAGATGTCCAAGTACAATGCACAGGGCGAGAGTGCGTTGCAGTTTAACACGAGGCGTGATCCATTGCGGCGATAGCATAGTGCTCTTACGCAGTAGCCGCCGAAGCTGATCTGTTCCCGCCGCCGCGGGTTCGTATGCCGGTTGCGGCAATATTTATTTGATTTATTTGTTTATATGGTTTGCCCAAGGTCGCCCGTAGAGGAAGAAACAATTTAATGAATTTAGCCAGCGTTTAAAATTCGCAGACATGCTTCTGCTTGCAGAAGGGAATTTGGAACATTAGACGGAAAGAGGGGTGCGTGAAAGGTACAATAAAAGAAATAAACAGGAGAGAAGATAAAATGAGTCCAATTATTGCTTACACGCTCAAAAATTCTGGACAGAAGTATTTTTGAGCTGAAAACCGAGAATGATTGCCATTTTTTATATAATGCAAGATTTCGCTATAACAGTTATTATATCTGCAGGTAACCCGATGACAGTCTTGCATTTTACTTAATTTTAACGTTTTTATTATCGTCAAAAGGTGTCGCCACTGGTTTTCTATGGCAGTCCTAAATTTTAGATGTAGTCGACGGAAACGCTTGAAACGAAAGTTTTTGCTGCATATCAGAAGAACACACCATTACCTTCAATATTTCTACAAGAGTACCCTTAAATTTAGCAATTTTCAATATTTTTGTCCGGGAATGTTGGACTTGCAAAGGCGCAACGGCAAGCAACGATGCAACATACCAAAAGTTCAACTGCACAGTCCGACAGACCGGCTCCCTAAGCTCACTGCTTGAAAAATGCTTGGTGATAACATGCAAATTAGAGCTTGTCAAGATGTCCAGTGCAATTTACTTATGCAAACAAAAAGTTCATTCTATGTCTGTTGTCTAAGGAAGGCTCAGGGACCTTAAAAGCTTTGCATTGTTAGATGCACCAGGGCGAGCTACGTTATGCAGTATTCCTAGTACACATGCTGGTGAGCATACGCAGGGCACTCAAACATATATGCTCCACAGATTCGATTGAGCCGCAGTGGTAACAAAGCGGACCGTTCATTTGACCGAAACTGTACAGCATGCCGCTTGTAAATGCAGCGTTCAGGCGAGGTCGATGATAATTTGTTTCCAGATGGCGAGGCATTCTGGGGGGCAGTCTTGATCTCAGATGTCGGTTGACTGAGAACGAAATTCGTAATGATGTGTCAGAGAGCTCGAGAGCCAATACTTTTTATCGGAAGGGAATATTTCAGCCATCTGGGACGAATTATGTTCCGTGAATAAAGTCCGAATGTATCTCTGTTGTTGGTGGCCTTCACGGATTGCTTCTTCATCTCCTTCTTCATTGGCCATAATGCCACTTATGGTCAAGCTTCACCTCGTGAAGTGCTCGTTTCGCACTAAATGTCGCTGTGACGAAAGCTTAAAGGGACCCAGAAAGGGGATCTCAATGAACCTGCGATATGTCAGGGATGTTAAAAGACGACTGTTCATAATAATCCCCCAGCAAGAATTATTTTATTGCGTTTTGTGAAAGCTAGGTTATATGCAGAGAAAATTTCAACTTCCGCGTCTTCGCGCCTTTCTCTCTGCGCTGTGGGGGTGGTTTATAGCATCCCGCTGACCTGTGGAAAGGTGCACATCGGCCAGACAGGCCGATGTATTAATGCAGGTTTAATCGAGCAAAAACGATCACTAAGAGTTGGTACCGGGTCACATTTGCCGCATCACTGCAAGGACTGCGGCAAAGAAGAGAAGAAGAATTCTCAACCAAAGCTCCAGGAAACTCAAATCCTTTGCAGAAGTAAAGATAAGACTGCCCGAGGACTGCTAGAAGCCCACCGGATTAAAAAAGGCGGGAGTTCCTGCATCAGCACCCCATCGCTAGTCATACATAAGAATGAGAGTATATTTTTAGATAAGTTTAGAAAGATTTGAGTCACTTTTGTTCCCTACAATGCAGCATCCAAACCGTCGCCAGTATCTTTTACCCTTTGCTTGTGTTTTTTTTTCCATCACCCCTACCTCTTGGCTATAAATAAGCCGTGCGTGTATCCAATAAACAGTTGCAAGTAGCGCCTGTGTCGTGTCCGTCTTTGCCTATGTGCCGTGTCTTTTGTGCGCTTCATCCACTCAACCTTTCTCTCTCCTCTCGCACGCCAAAACAGCGGCGTCATCCGCCGGCCCCACTCTCTCTAGGCCCTCCTCTACTTCCGCCGGCTTTGAGCGCGCGGAGTGGCCGCGGTCGCGGTAGCGCGTGACGTCTGAAAGATTTTGGCGCTGTGAACCAATTATACCCCCGGCCGTTAACGCCATTTGCAAAATGTGACCTCGTCTGCCAGGTTTTCGCGCTAAAGCCCGGCACCGCGCGTTGCCGCGAGGTGGGAAAGCGGGAATACTTACAAATTTATTGCAAATTTCCCGCACACTCTTGAGGTCTCGTACGCGGCATAAACGCTCGGTGGCGCGTGCTCTACATAGTGCAAATATTTTAAAGCCAAGCTCAAACACCCGTTTTTGTGGCCCTTTAAAGAGGCGCGCTTTCTGAATGTAGTTCAGTGGAGCCCATGGTGTAAGAATTTGTTTACTACTCGGCGAGAAGTAAGGGTTATTGAGAAAGTGAAAGGCGCACTACATGTCCATCTTGTCGCTGGAAGCCTCAATTGCGCTGCGAAGGAAAGGATGGAAGTTGGGCGAGAGAATGGAGGGCGAGATGCCCGTAGTGAAGGGCAATGTTTCAACTACGTGACATTCTTTGGACTCCACTGACAACGCACAGAACACAAGCCCCTTTGGCATTTCTTGCCAACATAGAGCGAAGGCAGGCACACTATAGGATATGGGAACAAGCACGACGAGCATTCGTTCGGATTTCGGTCATTGCATCGCACGCCAAGTATGTCGGCGTCGGGCCGGGGTGCCTACTGCCACCGTTCTTACATTCATAGCGCCGAGGATTCGTCTAGTTCTTGCTTTGATGCGACCCTGATATCTCCGTCGAGATTACGAATATGCGTAAAGAAGCATGCGTTCCAGAATTTTCGTCATCATTAGCTTAAATACACCAATTGCAGCACAAAGGCATCTCCTGAGTCCCTTGAAATTACCTTGTCATCTGACTGCTGCAGCCATTCCCGCGGGCTTCCTAATCTCGTCCACGCACCCGACTTTCTGCACCGCTGCAACATTTGCCTGTTTTGGAATTCATTTTGTTACCTTAAGGGATCCATGGTTATTGTGCCTTGACATTGCGTGACCTGCCGATGCCCATTTCTTCTTAATGAGCCAGAAAATATTCAACCTTTCCTGTCTCTTTGACCACATTCGCTCATTCTACCTTTAAATGTAACACCCATCATTTTATATAAAATCACGATGGCTCACTGCACTTTCGTTGACCCCAAAAAAGGAACCTAAGACGCGGTCCTAGTTAAATATCTGGTGTATAAGTTGCTTTTAGATTTACGCCCCACTGATGAGTATGCTTAAAAGATACAGTCGTCGTATATTTTCTTCGTGAGGGATGTTGGCAACTTGCTATACATGGCATGAGTGTACCACCAAGAAACCTTCAACATCCTTATATTCTACTAACCGTTCCACTCTCGTCGTCTGGGTCAGCAGTTGCTGCCTGCCCTATGTGGATCTATTCGCGACATTTTCCATTTCTTCGCCAGAGTCGGAAACTCTTTTCCTATTCCAAAAGTATTTAAGAATAAATTAAATTTATTCACCGGAATATTCAGTTCCACTGCTGTGATTTGGCTGTCCATACCTTCGGTCATGCTTGCACTTTCTTCCTCAGAATTATTGAGGAACGAAAACACTTGAACCTGCCTATACCACTACACTCATTAGCAGAAGCCTGACTACGCTCACTACCGTACAAGTGCATCTCACATTACTGTCCATATAAACCGGCCCATGGCAATCTGTGGCGACCTAATTTCAGGCTTCCTTACCCCATTTTCCTACCTAACTTTGTGGAGCCCCATGCCTTGCTTGCCTTCTCCTGGCGTGCACTCCGTTACCCTTAATGACCTTCGGTTATCGTGCCATCGCATTTCTCGACGTCCACATGGTCATTGCTTCTTGATTTAGGCCGGAAAAATCACTGAGTCGTGTTCGTCCTCTGACCTACTCTGTCTCTTATTTTCTCGTAGTGTTACACCTATCATGTTTTTTTTCCAAAGCCCGCTGTGGTGTCCTAAATAAAACAGCAGCCATTTCGTTAGACACCACTTTTGTGCCCTATAGATGATGACTGCTGGTTATATACAGCTCGTATGTACTGTTTGTCACGAGGAATATTGGTAACCTGCTGTTAAGTATCTTAGAGTACCTGCCAAATGCGCTGTCGCTGAGGCAAAAAGACGTTGACGCTGGTGGAGGGCGGATTGAAGGAGGTTGAAGTTCGACGTCTCTCCCACCGAAAAGCGTGCTGCCGAGCCCATCCGTTGCCGGTCCCTGTCTTGTCACCAGCATGGTTACAAATCTGGTGTAAGTGGGATCTGTCTCATCTCCCGTACTCCAGTGATATACCAGTCAAGAAGCCTGTTCACAGTGCTCGCCACCAGATTCGAGGCTTACCACACGAGCCAGTTCCATCGGGTTTGTCCTAAGGACAACTTGGCGCCGCCTGAAAGCCTGGCTCGACCACCCCAATGCCTGCGGCGACCACCCCAATGCATGGGACGCCCACACCTTACTTCACGCTCCAGAACCCCCGCATCCCGAAGTATATCTATAGTGCCTAGAATATACTGGCTAGTGTGCCGAGCGCCAGCGCTGCGCAATGGGAGCAGGTGGCACCGTTTGCAATGAAAGCCCACCGATGGCGGCAGAGGGCGCTGCTTGTCGGGAGGGTGCTGCCGCAGCAGACGACGCGGTTTTCTCGCTTCGGAAGGCAGCGACCTGGTCTTGTGCGTGCGCGATTAACCTGCTTGTGCACGAAATTTTGTTGACTGAGGTGCAGTGTATGTTGTCCTGTGTGTCTCCTTGCACATGAAAGTCGACGCATCCGCTCGTCCGAGCAGTTCTGTGGTGATTTCGTCGGTTTTGTGCGCGCGTTCTGTGCGTGCGTGTGTCCGTTCTGCGTGCTTTCACCGTGTCGTCAAATCATGCACTGAGCTCTCGATTGTTTTTTTCCCGTGTCCACCATTAAACGAGCTACATGTGACTGCACAAAAAATATGTCAAAGCCAATGCGACAGTGCATAGAGAAGACTTGCTTTGTGTAAAAGCGGTTACCGCTCGAACAAGGAACGTGTTTCCATGTTTACTGCACCATCTGATGCTACGCGGCTTGCAGAATGGGAAAGAAACATCAAAAGAGAGGACAGAAGGCTGACGCCAGCTGCTGTGGTTTGCGAGAAACATTTTGAGAGCAGTTGTATCGAGCGCACATTCACTGTCAGCGTAAATGGTGTTACCAGCGAGCTTCCCCGCGATAAACCGCGCCTGAAACCCGACGCCGTGCCTTCGATATTCACGCATTACCCAGAACACATTCTGCCTAAAGTGTCAGCTAAAAGAAAAACTAGAAATCTGTGCCAGCAAGAGCCTCCAGCAAAGCGTCACAGGCGTGCTGCGTCGGAAGCCTCCGAGTTGTGCTCAGGCATTGATAATGCTGTATCGGTGAGCATGGAAGCATCTGACACCAACAGCGGAGCTGCAGTAACTGAAAAGTGCACCACCCCACGCTGTGTTTCTGCAGAAGGAAGCGCTGGCGAAGCGCAAAATGCTGGTGACAAACGACCACGAACAACCAACGATCGTCTCCATCCATTCTCCAACGTCGCTATTCCAGTGACATGGATGAAAGTGCCATCCGTGACAGTCGATTCATTAGCGTACGCCTATTGTGAGGCTGAAAAAAATAACTTCGCCAACCTCTTCATTGAAAAGATGGTAGCATTTGCAAAGCCATTACTTGATGGATAATCAGTGGTAGCCACGGTTTACCTCAGGGGAAGGGAAAAGTCAAACCACATCGTCACAACTTGCGAAGAGGCCGAAACTTTGATCAAGGAAGTTGCCTTGACAAATCTTTGTGATGGATGCGGCATAAAGCCGGCCTCAGGAAAGCACCCCTCCTACAAAGGCATGATTTTTGCTGAGAAGTGTTCATTATCTGTGAGGTCTGAAGGTGAATCCTGCGCTTTCTGCAAGTACCAAAGGATTCTGGCTCAAAACCAAGCGTGCAGAAAAAAGCAAAGCACAAGTGAAATTGCCAGAAAATCTGATGAAAAGAAACAGTGCAGGAACATTTCTCGAAGCCTGTCAAGAACCAAGAAAAGATTGGCAAATGCAAGGATACAGGTGGCTCACATGAAAGAGCGAAATGAGGCTCTTAGTGAAGAGACATTTAACAGCAAAATTAAATCTCTTCCCTCAAAGCAGCAGCTGGTTGTAAAGAGTTGTTTCCTTGCTGCAAGGCGAAAATCACACAAGGGAATGCGGTACGATGATGAGTGTATTTTAGAATGTATGCTGATGAGGATGCGAAGCCCGAAGTTGTATGAACATCTCCGCAGACAGTCTATTATGGTTCTAGCCAGGGCGAACTTGCCTGAAAAAGTACCTACAGCGCTTCAAGGGTGGCTTTGGCCTCAGTACAAAGGTCTTCGATGCCCTAAATGAAAAAAACAAAGACCATGGATGCTTACAGTCGTCACGGTGGCCTCGTCATTGACGAAATAAAGCTTTCGGGGCACCTAAATGTGAAATCAGCTGGTGAGTATAGCTGCAATGAATTCTTGGACCGTTTTGTGTATACGGTAAAAGCTCTTTGATTCAAACCCCGCAATGCGAAAATCCGCATAATTCGAACTGCCGGCGCGGTCCCAGCCAACGCTAAGCAAGTCTATAGCGTTGCACGCTCGCTGTTTCGGAAGCTACGGGTCTCGTACCGGTTAATTCGAACGGGCTCATAAAGGAGGTTGTGTACATACAGGTATCGGTTCGGCAAGCGGTCGTCCAAATAGCCCTCCTCAAAGCTGAATTCTGTGCTGCAGAATCACTCGCGCACCTCTGACTTGCGCTTAACGGCAGGCGTGATGGCGGACGGACGGCCTCATCTACAAGAGCGGACACACTGATAGTTTCGATTTTGCTTTTCTGAAACGTACGCCAAACCGCACTAGCCAGCCAGCCAAACCCAGCTACGCGCCGTTTATAGCGTTGGTTGGCTGTTTCGCTAATCTTCCCTATTCACATTTTTTTCTTTCCGCTTCGGAGCTGCTGAGCAATGCCGTATTCATCGCCCGTGAATCTTCCGCGCTTGCGGCGTGCGATGCACTAGCGGCAGAGCTCCACCGCTAAAAATAGCGATTGTTGCCCCGTTCTCATCTAAAATAACAAGCAACTACTGCCAAATCTTTCACCAAATAAATTAACCGCGATGCAAGCGGTTCTTGTCAGTTTTTATTTTTCGGGGTCATTCGATAGTTCGAACTTAATTTCAGACTATGCGAACATCTTTTCCGGTCCTTTGAAGCACGAATCAGCGAGCTTTTACAGTATGAGAAAAATACGACGTTCTGGTAAGCACTACAATATTGCTCTAGCCGTGCAGTGCTCTGGTAATATTCGATCGTCAAGTCTTTTAGCACGTGTTCCTTTTTATGCTGGTTTAGCAACTTTGCCATATTCTGATCTGTGTTGAGAGATGTCTGCGCATAAAACAAGGTGTTTTTCCTGTGCTTTTTGCTTACAATTCAGGAGATATTGAAGGCTTTGTTGACCTTGGAGGTCATACACCTGCTGACCAGAAGAATGTGCTGGCAGACCATGGGATGATTGTGCCGTGTCAGCCATTTACTGGTAAACTTTTTTTTTCTCTTGGTTACAGTTCGCAACTTTATACGTAAAACGCACGTACATTTGTGAGAGATTACCTTTCCGCTGGAAAATGGACGCAAATCCCCGGTGTTTTGGCCTCAAAGGGCAATGTGAAGGCTCCAACACTGGCGAAAATTATTTTGGAAACCACAGTCCTTGCGGAAAAGGCTGGTCTGTTCGTGGATTGCATAACATGCGACGGCGCCAGCTGGAATAGGAGCATGTGGCGGCTGTTTGGAATACAGGGTAAGGCTGTAATTTCACGCAAAATGCGAAGATTGTTTAGAGTGTGCATGGTGCTAGTGCAGATTTCATGTTTCTAATGTTTAAATATTGTGATGAAGAAACTGATCGCAAGTTGTTTTTTTTTTCAAAGGTTCTCCAAGCCACGTTCGGAGCAGCACCAAACACCCAGTGGATCCTAAAAGGCAGCTCTATTTTTTGTCAGATTTTCCACACCTTTTGAAGAATGTGAGAAATGGATTTGTTGGAAAAGGATACCTGACACCAGCTGGGCATGTTCACATTGGTATTGTACTAGCAGCCTTCGAAGCGGATCGAGAAAATGTTACACTGAAAGTTATGCCAAGCCTGACAAATGCACACCTTATGCCAAACTGCTTTGAAAAAATGAAAGTGGACATCGCATTTCAGCTCTTCAGCGACCAGGTCATCAAAGGACTTTTCATTTATAGAGAACACATTGAAGCCTCACATAGGACCGTGCAGCCGACAGTAGATTTCGTAAAAGAAATGAATCGCCTGATTCGTGTTATGACATCGCGAACAAGCGAGAAGGCACTCAAGCCTGACAGTCCAAATGTGCAAATTCTGAAAGGCTTCCTAGAGTATCTGCAGGAATGGGAGCAAACTACAAAACCAGCTAGTGGTGGTTTTCTTACAGAAAGAACGTCTGCTGGGCTAAGGGTTACCATCAAGAGTACACTTGGCTTGTCCTACCTGACGTCGACTGTGGGTTTCAAGTATCTTTTAACATCCAGATTAAGCCAGGATAAGCTTGAAAACCTTTTTGGTATACTTAGACAGTCGTCTGGCTGTAACGACCATCCGACAGTGTCACAGTTTCTGATGACTGTGAATTTACTCGCGTTCTACAACTTGCCAAAGCCACCTAGAGGAGTGAACTGCACCCCAGACGTAATCAAAGCGCTGCTGAGCCCAAAGGAGGGGTGTGAAACTACGAGTAAGTTCCTTTCAGACAAAATAGATGACCTTCTTGACCACGGAAACGTCAGTGAAGCTGAATATGTAGTTCAAGCTGTCGTGTCTAGCAGTGACCATGCATCGTGCATAGAGAAGAAGAGCCACAGTGCTTTGATCTACTACACTACAGGCCACGTGGCAAGAAAGATCACTGCTAAGAACTGTTGTCCACAGTGTGCAGGCTGCCTATGTGTAAGCAAAGCTGAAGCAAGTGCCGACGCCGCTTCGTACTTTACTAGCCATTTTGACAATGGGGGCCTAGTGTACCCCAGCCAGAGCTTGTCAACTGCTGTAAAGGCAATGGAAGATGCCTCTACTGTGTTTTTTAGTAAAAACAAGCTCCATGAAATGAGTTTAGTTGAATTTTTGAGTCAGCTACAGACACTGTCTTTTCCTCAACTTGGCTGCTCAGAGCATGAAAGGCAGTTTTATCTACCGTTGTAAAGTTTTATGTTCTCTTAAGGTTTCGTTTTTTTGTCAAGGGCCTCAACAAAGAGAGGGAAGCGCAAAGGCAGCGGCATAAGTTTCTAAAACTGCGTCGCTGCCAATAAATGCTTCTCATGTGCACATATGGGCCCTGCTTGATGAACTTCTGTAACATGTCCGCGATTGATATTCCACGCGAATAAAAACGAGTGTTGCACGACTGTGTTTCCTGCGTTATTCACATTGCATGTCTTTACTCGTTCGCAAATGTAGTACGTACACAGCGAGAACACCTAAATATAATCCAATAAAATTAACCGAAGCGTTTCGCCTACTTTATTAGAGAAAATGTTACCGAAAAAGTACTTCATATATATATAAAAGATATCTATGTACAGCACAAGTTTCGTGTTTCGAAACACGAAGTTGTGTTGAATTTCACAGCAGCTATCGCGCAAGCGACAAGTGCTAAATGTGCAGCTCCTCGACAGAGACTCAAAACAAACCCTGAAACCTATAGTCAGCTGCCTCCATGACAGCTTTGGTCGATTACAGCTGAACGAAAGCAAAAATGCACTAGTCCTCTTGCCGATGTTGCGAGAGCGTTGCGGCTCGGCGGCACCCTCCCGACTTGCAGCGCTCCATGCGGCGGCCGTCGGCATTCATCGCTCGCGGTGCCACCAGGAAGGCCACGGTTGGCACACTAGCCAGTATATTCTAGGCACTATAGTATATCCACGGTGACATCTTTGAAGACGTGGAAGACTGGTTACAGCAGTACGAGCGAGTTACTGCGTTCAACCAGTGGGGTGACGCCGCCCAGCTCCGCAACGTCTACTTCAATCTAGACGACGGCGCTTGTTTTTAAAACCATGAAGACCAGTTGTCCTCTTGAAGTGAGTTCCGACGTCGTCTCCTAGAAACATACTGCAGCTCAGATCGTTGCGAGCGGGCAGAACGCACTCTGCGATATCGCGTTCAGCTTCCAAATGAAAAGGTGACAGCTTATGTAGAGGGCTTGGCATGCCCCTTCAGGCGCGCGGACCCGGCAATGTCCGAGGACAAAAAGCTACGCCATCTCATGCGTGGCGTCAAGGAGCATCTTATTGCTGGCCTTGTCCGCAGCCCTCCGAAGGCTGTCACTGATCTTCTCACTGAGTCTTCCACAATTAAGAGGGTACTTCAGCAAAGAGCGTACGCGTACGATCGACCCGTGTCCGCCACCTCCGTTTCCAGCGAGTTACCTATCCACGGCACCGACGCCTCCCTGCTACGCGATCGGATACGTTCGATTGTGCGCGACGAACTCCGCCAGCTGTACGGGGCCCCTCCCACAGCTCCAAGATCCATAGCGACCTTTGTCCGCGAGGAGGTGCAGCAAGCGCTCCGCCCGTCCTTTCCTAACGATGAGGCTCGTCCAGCACCTCCTCCTGTCTCGCCTGATCGTCATCTCACCTACGCCGAAGCCCTGCGGTGCCTTGCTCCAGCTTCGGCGTGTTTTGTTTCATCTCCAGCTGAAGTTACGGGGCCACAGGCACCCGTACAGCAGTACGTGGAAGCTCCCCGACGCTCCGCGTGCAAAGCCAACGTGGGGCGCACATCCGACCGACGCCCCTTATGCTTTCACTGCGGCGAACCAGATCACCGGTATCGGCACTGCTCGTACTGCTGTCTGGCCCTCGAAGAGTTTCCCTCCGATTCTCCTTGACCTCGCTGTAGCGAAGCATCCCGGGTCATCGCGGATTTCCTTGAATACCAACGGCTTCAGTTTTGACTTGGCTTCAGTATCGTCGCCTGCAGGCTGGATATCCATCACCCATGGGCATGGTCGTCCTTCACCATCTACCGCGAGTTTTTCCCGGGCGGCGCAAGGCCGGTCACCCAGCCCACGGCGGGAAAACTGCTGGTCCGGACAGCGAGACTGAAATCACTAGATGATTAAGAATGGGGTGGAGAGCAGTATGCAGGTACTGAATTGTAGGTTACCAATATTCCTCATGAGATAAAGTATATACGAGCTGTATATTGCCAGCAGTTATCACCTATAGGGCAAAAAAGTGATTTCTAAAAAAAGGGTTGCAGTTGTATTGACCTTGTGTTGGTGACAAGAGAGGGACCCGGCATCAGAGGGCGCTTGCCAAAACGTTCTTCGAAGGGAGAGACGGCGATCTTCAAGTTCCTTCAATCCGCGCGCCACCAGCGTCAACGTCTTTTTGCCTCAGCGCCACCTGGCATTCATCCCCTCTTAAAAACGCGCGCAGAAGAGCGCGCGAACACAAGCACCCACAAGCACACTCAAGCATAGAAGAAAGGCTCGAAGAATCTGGGGGTCACCTTGCAAAATACTGGTTCATGATTAAAACTTGGACGATCTCTGCACGGGGTAGTCGACGGCTTCTCTGCTTTGAAAGTGCCGCGTCCGGTAGTACCTTGTAGTTAACGTCGCTGACGCGCCGCAAGACTTTACAAGGACCGAAATAGCGGCAAATGAGTTTTTCGGACAAGCCTCGCAGTTGAACAGATATCCATAACCAAACCTGGTCGCCGGGATTGTTGAAGGCTTCTGTGTGCTGGAGGCTGTATCGGCGCGAGTCTTGTCTTCTTGCTGTGTGATGTGAATACGTGCTAGCTGAAGAGCCTGCTCGGCTTTGTGGGCAAACTTCTCAGCGTCAGCAGAAAGTTGGTCATCGTTTGCGCAAGGGAGCATTGCATCGGGCATCTTCTGAACCTCCCTGAGCTAGAGGAGGCGGAACGCTGTCGAACAGGTGGTCTCTTGAACTGCTGTGTTATAAGCGAATGTCACGTATGGTATGATCATGTCGCAAGTCCTATTTTAAAATCGACGTAAATCGCCAGCATGTCAGCCATTGTCTTATTAAGCCGCTATGTCAGCCCGTTTGCCTGCGGGTGGTAAGCAGTAGTCTTATGGTGGGTCGTGCCGCTTAGCCGAAATATTTCGTCCATCTGGGAAGTAAAGGAGGTCCCTCGGTCGGTATTGAGGTAGGTCGGGGCGCCGTGCCGAAATACGATCTGATTAATGAAGAAATCCGTAACCTCGGACGCTGTGCCTCGAGGTAAGGCTTTCGCCTCGCCGTATCGAGTGAATTAGTCTGTGGCAACGATGATATACCGGTTGCCACCCGAGGACAAAGGGAAAGAACCAAGAAGGTCCATGCCGACCTGATCGAATGGGGCACGTGGTGGTGCAATAGGTTGGAGGAGCCCCAGAGGCATGGCGGCCAGGACCTTACGGCGCTGACATTGCCGACAGCTCTGCACACAGCGTTTAATAATAATATTAATAATAATAATAATAATAATAATTATAATAATAATAATAATAATAATAATAATAATAATAATTGGTTTTGGGCTGGGGAAAGGAAATGGTGCAGTATCTGTCTCATATATCGTTGGACATTTGAACCGCGCCGTAAGGGAAGGGATAACGAGGAGGTACGCTAGCTAACTGGAACCAGCGTTCTTCTTATAGAACGCGCCTCGTTGCAGGGAAAACGACGACAGGTGTCGAGAAAAACAATTAAGAACGTTGGCTGGTTGACCTTCCAGATAATCGATGAGGGGTCGTAACACTGGATCGGTGCACTGCTGGGTTGACAAATCAGAAAAATTGATAGCCCAAGGAAACTGATGTTGTATTTCGTGTCAGGTGTTACGAGTTCGACAGGCGCACGTAAGAGGGTGTCGGCGCCTTCATGCTCATGTCCGGACTTATACACAATTGTCAAACTCTTGCTGGCGAAGGCTCCATCGCGCCAGGCGCCCATACGAGTCACGCAGGTTGGCCAACCAACACAAGGAGTGGTGGTAAGTTACCACTTTGAAAGGACGACCATAAAGATAGGAGCGAAATTTCGCAGGCGCCCAAATAATGGCGAGGCATTCTTTTTCTGTCGTGAAATAGTTAATCTCTGCGCGTGACCGAGCGCGGCTTGCATAAGCGATGACTCGTTCAACGCAATCCTGGCGTCGCATGACAACCGCACCGAGAGTGATGTTGCTTGTGTCAGTGTGTATTTCAGTGTCACCTCGCTCATCAAAAAGGCCAAGAACGGGCGGCGTTTGAAGACGCAGGCGGAGCTCGGAGAAAGCGCCGTCTTGCTCGTGGGACGAAACAGAAGGTGTGGCGTCGCGGTTGAGGTGAGTCAGCGGTTCTGCGAGGTCAGCGAAATCTTCGATAAAACACCGATAGTAACTGCACAGCCCTAGAAAGCGCCGAACAGCTTTCTTGTCATGTGGGGGTAGAAATTCTGCAACCGCTGCAAACTTGTAGGGGTCGGGTTTCACGCCGGCGCGGCTGACGACATGGCCGAGAAATTTCAGCTCCTGGTAACCGAAGTGTAATTTTCGGGGCTTCAATGTGAGGTTAGCTGAACGAAGAGCTTCGAGGACCGTGCGCAGGCTTTCAAGATGTTGACTAAACGAGTCGGCAAAAAACCACAGCGTCTTCGAGACAGACTAGGCAACACTGCCATTTAAGACCGGCAAGGGCAGTGTCCATCATCCGCTGAAAGGTGGTAGGCGCAGAATAAAGACCGATAGGTAGAAGTTCAAATTTATAAAGGCCGTCGGGAGTGACGAATGCCGTTTACTCCCGAGCCCGTTCATTGACCTCAATTTGCCAGCAGCCACTTTTTAGGTCTCTGGACCAAAGATAGTGAGCGCGCCGAAGGCGGTCGAGAGTCGTCACTACGTGGCAATGGGTAAACGTCCCTCTTCATGACTGCGTTCAGTTTCCGGTAATCGATGCAAAAACGCAGAGTGCTGCCGTCTTTCTTTCTAACGAGGACGACTGGCGAGGACCATGGGCTGTTTAATGGCTAGATAACGTCATCTTCGAGCATCTCCTTAACTTTTTACTTGATGACGTCGCGCTATGTAGATTATACGCGAATGACGTGTTGCCGGATTGGCTGTACGTCATCGTACGTCACGATGTATTTCTTGGCTATAGTACTTTTACGCACTTTCGATGCGGAGGCGAAAAACTCTCTGAAGTGGAGCAACAGTGCACACAGCTGTTCCCGTTGGCTGGTTGACACCGCGGAGTTGACATCGAGGTTCTCGAGGAATAAAGGAGGCTTCACAGGTTCTGTGGAGAAGCACTTGGAAGCATCGGAGATGCGTTCGACAAAGGCTACGGAGGTGCCGCGAAAAAGATGCCGATGCTCCAGCGTAAAATTGGTAGCAAGTACCTGTGACTGGCCACTGTTAAAATAGATCACACTGCGGGTCACGCACACGCCTTGGGTAAGCAGTAATGAAAGGTGTGTTTCGGCGATGACGTCACCGTCTTGTAATGATTCCACTCAACCTTAATGAAGGCTCCGGTTCGAGGCGGCTGGGTGACAGTGTCCGTAGAAACTCGAAGCGTCTAGCTTGGTCGCGGTGCATTGCTGGGGGCGACAGCATTCTCAGTCGAAGACGTGATCTTGTTATCGCGTAGGTGAATAATCGCCCCATATTCGCGCGGTAAATTGACACCTAAGATCAGGTCGCGCGAACAGTTATTCAGAACAAGACAGCAAACGACAAACATAGACCCTCCGATTTGAACTCGGCCGGTGCACATACCGAGAGGTGCAATCAGATGACCGCCCCTAGTGCGAACGTGTGTTCCAGCCCATGGCGTGAGAACCTTTTTGAGAATGGTGGCCAGTTGGCTGGCTAGAATCGAATAATCAGCACCACTATCTAATAACGCTTGAACGGGGCGACCATCCACCATCACAGGTATGTCTAAGGAAAGCCGCCCGCGAATTCGAGTCTCCGGAGGGGATGATAGGGCACAGGTGTCGTTGTTTGCAGATTTTGCCACCGAGAATTCATCGGCAGTGTGTACTTTCTAATGGCGTCAGTGCGTTGGAGGGATAGGAGAGCGCGGGCGTCGTAATCGACGAGGTGCCGTCCTGTATCAGCGCCGATGTGTCGAAGCGAACGGGAACTTTTTACCTCGGAGCCGTCGAGGCGTCGGCATGTCGTGTCTGCGTCGATGGGGTTCTCCCGTACAACGATGTCCAGTAGGTAGACCCCCTAAGGTCGCTAGCTGCAGTTTTCCCGCCGTGGGCTGGGTGACCGGCCTTGCGCCGCCCAGGAAAAACTCGCGGCAGATGGTGAAAGACGACCCATGAGCGATGGATATGCAGCCTGCTGGCGACGAG
Source organism: Amblyomma americanum (assembly GCA_030143305.2). Lineage (NCBI taxonomy): Eukaryota > Metazoa > Arthropoda > Arachnida > Ixodida > Ixodidae > Amblyomma > Amblyomma americanum. Next base: position 163,304 of record JARKHS020023337.1, read on the forward strand.
ACTCAAGCCAACGTTGACCTTCAAGGAAATCCGTGCCGAGCCTCGTTGGTTCGCCATAGCGGGGTCGAGGAGAATCGGAGGGAACCCCATGAAGGGCGAGACGGCGGCAGTGGCAGTGCCGATACAGGTGACCTGGTTCGCCGCAGTGAAAGCATAGGAGGCGTCGGTCGGATGTGCGCCACACGTTGGCTTGGCGAGCGGACGGTCAGGCAAATCACAGTAGTGGGACTGAATATTCCTGTGAATAAATTAATTTCTTCTTAAATATTCACGGAATGGGAAAAGAGTTTACGACTCGGGCGAAGAAATGGGAATTGTCATGGAATACGGGCACATAGGGCAGGCAGCAACTGGTGACCCAGACTACAAGAGTGGATTGGCTAGTAGAATATGAGGACGTTTAATGCATTTGGCGGTATACTCGTGCCATGTATAGCAAGTTACCAATATCCCTCACGAAGAAAATATAAGACGACCGTATCTTGTAAGTATACTCATCAGTGGGGCGGAAATCTAAAAGCAACTTATACACATGATATTTAACTAGGACCGCGCTTTAGGTGCTTTTGTGGGGTTAATGGGAGTGCAGTTACCTATATCATTTTATATAAAATGATGGGTGTTACATTTCGAGGTAGAATGAGCTAAATTGGTCAACGAGTAAAGGCAGCTTGATATTTTTCTGGTTCTACCAAGAAGAAACGGGCATCGGCAGGTCACGCAATGCCAAGGCACAATAACCAGGGAACCCTTAAGGTAACAGAATGAATTCCAAGACAGGCAAGTGTTGCAGCGGTGCAGAAAGTCGGGTGCGTGGACGAGATTAGGAAGCCCGCGGGAATGGCTGCAGCAGTCAGACGACAAGGTAATTTCAAGGGACTCAGGAGATGCCTTTGTGCTGCAATTGGTGTATTTAAGCTAATGATGACGAAAATTCTGTAACGCATGCTTCTTTACGCATATTCGTAATCTCGACGGAGATATCAGGGTCGCATCAAAGCAAGAACTAGACGAATCCTCGGCGCTATGAATGTAAGAACGGTGGCAGTAGGCACCCCGGCCCGACGCCGACATACTTGGCGTGCGATGCAATGACCGAAATCCGAACGAATGCTCGTCGTGCTTGTTCCCATATCCTATAGTGTGCCCTTCGCTCTATATTGGCACGAAATGCCAAAGGGGCTTGTGTTCTGTGCGTTGTCAGTGGAGTCCAAAGAATGTCACGTAGTTGAAACATTGCCCTTCACTACGGGCATCTCGCCCTCCATTCTCTCGCCCAACTTCCATCCTTTCCTTCGCAGCGCATTTGAGGCGTCCAGCAAGAAGTAGGACATGTATTGCGCCTTTCACTTCCTCAAAAACCATTATTTCTCCCCGAGTAGTAAACAATTTCTTACACCATAGATTCACTGAACCATAGGCAGAAAGCGCGCCTATTTAAAGGGCCACAAAAACGGGCGTTTGAGCTTGGCTTTAAAATGTTTGCACTATGTAAAGTACGGGCCCCCGAGCGTTCATGCCGCGTACGAGACCTCAAAAGTGAGCGGAAAATTTACAATAAATTTTCAAATATTCCCGCTTTTGCACCTCGCGGCGACGCGTGGAGCAGGGCTTTTGCGCGAAAGCCTGGAAGACGACGTCATGTTTTGCAAATGATCTCAGCAGCCGCGGGTTATCATTGGTTCACAGCGGCAAAATTCCTTTAGACTTCACGCGCTACCGCGCCCGAGGCCACTCCGCGCGCTTCGCAGCCGGCGGAAGTAGGGGAGGGGCCGAGTGAGTGGGACCGGTGGATGAACGCCGCCGCTTTGGCGTGCGAGAGGAGAGAGAAATGCGCGAAGACACGGAAGTTCATATTTTGTCTGTATAGAGCTCAGCCTCCACAAAACGCATTAAAATAATTTTTGCTGCGGGATAATTATTAAACATTGTCTTTTATCTTCCCAGACATATCGCTGCTTTATTGATATCCCCTTTATGCGTCCCTTTAGGCATTTTCACAACGACATTTAGTGCGAAAGGAGCACTTTACGAGGTGAAGCTTCGCAATGAGTGGCATTCTGGCCAATGAAGAAGCAGATGAAGAAGCAACCCGTGAAGGCCACCAACGTCAAAGATACATTCGGAGTTTCTTCATGAAACACAATTCGTCCCAAATGGCTAATATATTTCCTTCCGAAAAAATGTATTGGATCTCGCGCTTCTTGACACATCATTACGAATTTCTTTACTCAGTCTACCGACATCTGAGATCAAGACTGCCACCCAGAATGCCTCGCCATCTGGAAACAATTTATCATCGACTTCGCCTGAACGCTGCATTTACAAGCGGCATGCTGTACAGTTTCGGTCAAATGAACGGTCCGCTTTGTCACCACTGCGGCTCAATCGAATCTATGGAGCATATATGTTTGAGTGTCGTGCGTATGCTCAATAGTGTGCGTACTAGGAACACTGCATAAAGTAGCTCGCCCTGGTGCATCTAACAAAGCACAGCGTTTTCGGTTACATAGCCTTCCTTAGACAACAGACATAGAATGAACTTTTTGGTTGCATATGTAAATGGCACTGGACATCTTGACAAGCTCTAATTTCTCCTTGCATGTTACCCTCATGCATTCTTCAAGCAGTGAACTTAGTGAGCCGGTTTGTCAGACTTCGCACTTGAACTTTTGGTATGTTGCATCGTTGCTTGCCGATGCGCCTTAGCAAGTCCTATATTCCCCGACAAAACTTTTGAAAATTGCGAAATTTTAGGGTACTCTTGTAGAAATATTGAAGGTAATGGTGTGTTCTTCTGATATGCAGCAAAAACTTTCTTTTCAAGCGTTTCCGTCGACTACACCTAACATTTAGGACTGCCATAGAAAACCAATGGCGAACGCTTTTGACGATAATAAAAGGTTAAAATTAAATAAAATGCAGCACTGACATCGGGTTATCTGCAGATATAATAATTGATATAGCCAAATCTTGCATTATATAAAAAATGGCGTTCATTCACGGTTTTCAGCTCAAAAATGCTTCTGTCCAGAATTTTTGTGTGTGTAAGGATTGAATGGACGCATTTTAACTTCTCTCTTGTTTATTTCTTTTATTGTACCTTTTCCGCACTGCTAATATCTGTTTTAATCTCCCAAATTCCCTTCTCAACGCAGAAGCATGTCTGCGACTTTTAAACGCTGGCTAAATTCATTAAATCGTTTCTCCCTCTACGGGCGACCTTGGGCAAACCATATAAACAAATAAATGAAATAAATATTGCCCCAACTGGCATACGAACGCGCGGCGGCGGGAACAGATCAGCTTCGGCGGCTACTGCGGAAGAGCACTATGCTATCGCCGCGACGGATCACGCCTCGTGTTAAACTGCAACGCACTCTCGCCCTGTGCATTGTACTTGGACATCTTTTTCAGCATCAAATACTAATATCAATTCAATATTCGCGCTTTGAGCTATGTGGCGGTAGTGACAGAGAGACGTGCGCTGCATGCACTGCCGTGGACAGTGTTGTGCAGAAACAAGGAACTAAACCAACACGCGTTGGCGTTGACAGCACTGGTGCAGAAACGTGCCACTAGAGCATAGGCCGCCGGCAAACATTGGGTAAAGTGGCATTGACAATATAATAGTTGAAGGCGCGCATATGTGGCTCCCTCGATCAGTGGACACTTCAGTATCGCTTTCAGAGATGTGAAAGAGGTGTCCACATTCAAAAACCGTCATTTCGCTCAATATTTCGTGCTTAGCAAAGCTGAACAGCCAGCCAATTCCAATAATAAATGTCTTGTTGTCGGATCTGAAGGTGAAAGGCCTTACGTTTTTCTTTCCTTCGAGAAAAGCGTAGCAGAGCCTGACTCCGACGGAGACTCGATCGGTTTCCTGAAAAAGAGGACAAATCGGATAAAGACTTGCTGAGATCTTGGTCCATAAAATGGAGTCAGTTTGAAAGGAATGTACGACACACTAGTGTGATTCATATTTGGAGTTTACATTTCCGCGTTATATAAATGCCAAATTTTTCAACTGCAAATATTAATCATGGGGACACCTCATTCAAGTATGCGCTGCCAATGTGCTTGCAGTAGAACGTGTCCGTTCCTTGGGCGGAAGTGATGACACTTCCACGTTTTCTTCCCGATGGGGCTTCTAATGCTATTGACAAAAAAAAACACATCTGCTGTCTCTTGCCCGCGAAGCAGAAGTAGCCACCGCTCTAGAGAACTGGTCGGCATGTGTGTGTCCTTCGCATACTTGGGAGTTTATTATTTCAGAACTTTATGTCGCAAAGGTGAAGGGCAGCATTTTTTTGAGCGTGACCAGCCACGGTGTGTTGGCGCTGCAGTAACTAACTTCTAAACGATGCGGATGTATCTCGCGCTTTTGCCTCGGACTTGCAGCATTGTCACGTGCTGTTGACTGAAATCCGGAGAACAGAAAGACAGCTAAAATGACGTCTACACAAGGTCTTTATATAAGCTCACTAGCGCCCACAATGGACTGAATCACATGGCGCCGGCGTAGCGACAAGCGTGTTCGGCGGTCGTCCAACGGAATGCCCGCCGCTCTCGGCCGTGCTCAATTTAAAGCTTATAGCGAACTTAAAGATAAAGCGTGCACAGTTACTAGAGCATTCAAGTACAACGTAGAATAAGCTACGCGTGGATGGGATCAATGGAGATAAATCTGGTCGCGTCGTGCATACATAAACGAAGTGGTCAAGCGGCGTGGAGGCAGCTTTGAAGAATGAGCAAACAAACACTACAAAGTTTTCTCACACTATGTCTTCCTGACTGAAATGCATTGTGACGATTGGAAAATCCATTTCGGGAGATAAGAGTTTTAATCTAAGTCGAACTTGATATGTGCCACAACTGTGCCAAACGAAAAACGGTTTTTTCTTCTGCTGTACTCCTCTATTTAAGTTTCTTTTACTATATGTGCCTAATGCATGCGAATAATACTCAATAAAACTGACCTTCATCATTGCTAGCCGTATATTGAGCTTCTTCATCTCCTCCTTACAGGCGTAAAAAGCTCCCATCGCGACTGTGGTAGCCTTCGCATTTTCCCATTGGTCTGCGCCAAATGAGGAATGGTCAAGGGCGAAAATAAATGGTAAAAACGAACATTTACTTTTTCTTAAAGCCCTTCATTTTCTTCCTTTCTTTGCCAAGCACGGAAGTGGAGGATGTATTTAGAAGACATTGCTTGTGTGCTGTTTCAAGATGACACTTCTTTCTTGTATTGGAAAGAAACCAATAAACAATCACAATCACAATCATAATCATAATCAATTTTGTTATGTACTCATGAGAAGACTCCATCAAGAGAGTTTAAGATTCTGAGAAGTGATCTCTGATGAGCTAATTACGCGTCTTGCTTAACACGAGCCTGCATAGGCGCATATTTTCAATTCAGTAGTTGTCCTTCCAACCTGATTATCTCTTCCCAGGGCGTTCTGTTTCATCCTTGCCTTTGCTCCTCAGGGCTCTGTTCTCTCTAAAAGCAATGGCAAACGTTACGCCCATGAGGCCGCAACGAGTTTGAAATGTGGATCTAACAAAACGCTCGAAACAGGTTGTCGGTGACTGCGATGGTTTTATTTGTCTAGTAACGTTAGCATGCAGAGCCGACAAGAAGGAAGCACTTGATGAAAAAAAAAACAACTAAAAACTCATGGTTTGGCAGTGGTGACACATTTTATCAAGTTTTCTAAGAAATATAATGAGGGGTTCACAGCGTAAATTTAAAATTCGTTTTCAGATTTTCCGGAAATAAAATGGCGCATAATTGCCTCGCAGCTCGATGAACATCCGAACCGCGCCGTAAGAGAAGGAAGGAAGGTTGGAATGAAAGAGGAACGAGAAGATATGCCGGAGTGGAGGACTTCGGAATAATTTCGAACACCTGAAAATCTTTATCGCGCAGACATCGCGAAGCACACGTGCGTCTTCAAATTTCGCCTCCGTCGAAACGCGGCCGCCGCCGCCGGGTTTGAACCCTTGAACTTCGGTTCAGTAATTGAGCCGCCTAACCACTGCGTAACGCTACAGGGCAATTTTTTTCCGGACAGCGTAAATTAAAAGGAAAATACAAAATCATAAAATATTAGACTTTGACACCGTAACGCTACAGGGCTATTTTCTGGACACCGTAAATTAACAGATATATACAAATTCATAAAATTGTAGCCTTTGTCTTTGACGAGAGTGGGTGCCAGCATGTCAGAAAGGCCGTTGCATTTCGTAGTGATCACATATATGGTGGCCGAAGCAGGGATTTTCAATGTTTTAACTGCGTATTCCTTCTCTTAGATCCAAGGTTCCCCATTTTCCGTATTGTTTTTCGTATTAGTTTGGATAACCTTTATTTTCCTTTCTTTATAATATCGTATTTTTGCTCTACCAACGTTCGACAAACAACATACGCGTCTCCAGCCTCAACGGTTTTGTAAAACAGTAGCAGTTATATATCGTATGATGAAGTTCATGATGGTGATTAATTTTTATGGTGCATTGGAAACTACGGCCCAAACGCGATTGTTGCGAGACATCATTCTCTAAACAAGGATCAGGTAAAAGAGCCATTCTGCAAGCATTGCACATCCGAGAAGCCGGGCAGCATACCAGGGCAGCGTTTGCACCCAATGAAAACTTGTGACTGCCCAGTGGCACTGGAAATCGAGACGAGCACCTCTTGCATGCATGTTGGATGCAAAATCTACCAGGAAACTGCTGCTGTGCATCGATTAATAAATAAGTTTGAAACAACGCGAACGCGTTATCTACAAGGGAAGGCATGGTGGCGCTCAGAGCAATCGCTTGTTGGCGCAATTTCGGAATATTTTACGGCCTCTCTTAAATATAGCGAGGGCAGGAATGCTGTGCGCAATAGCAGTGGTAGCAACTGCCGCAATTTGGGAATGGGCAGCGCAGCCCCAATGACAGCCTTTTAGGACTATCGTAAATTTGGCCCAAATCATTCGCCTAAGTTTCCTGTGAATGTCTGATATTCTCTAAAATGCTATGACGATTCTCTTTACTTTTTACACCCAATTTGAGGCTAAAACTCCTTTGAAAAAACGAGAACTGCCAGACTGGAACAACACCAGTTAATAGCTAATAGCGTTATGTTCCTCCGATTGGGTGTCTCCTGTAACAACGACTGTATGCTTCAGCGAACCTTACGGCCTCACCTTTATCGCCTTGTATGCAGCGGTGTAGATGTCTGCGACCAGTGCAAGAGCAGTAGAACCCCACGCATCTCTGAGCGGGCCTTCTTCAACCAGCTGGCATCCCGCCCGTAGCAATCTACCAAGTCGGATTTCACGTTCTTGATATCGTTTTCTTTCCTACTTCCCGAAATAGGCGAGCTGCAACTGTTTCCAACTAAGCTACTGTCTACGAAAGTGCTCTTAGCACTCTCAACTAATGAGTGCTACTAATGTTGGTAGTTTTTATCTTTAGGAACCGCAGTGACTAAGGGGTTATGGTGCTCGGTTGCTAATCAAAGACACGGGTTCGATCCCGCCAGCGGCGGACGCATTTCGATGGAAGCGAAATGCAAGACGCAGGTGCACAGTGCGATGTCGGTGCACGTTAAAGAACACCAAATGGTCGAAATTAACCGCAGCCCTCCACTACAGGACAGAGGTGCCCGGCAGACCCAACCGTGGTTTTATGTGACAGTCATGGCCGCCTCGACATACAGAGCTCACAAACAAAACGATCGCAACCTATGGCTGATGTAAGATCAATTGTTCTTGAACATCTGGACGGCGGCTATGAACGCGACCTACAAATTTACACTGACAGCTCTGAGTAGGCATGAAGACACATGCTCAGCCGCATTTGTATTGCCTGACCTTGAAATAGCTTGAGCTGGACGCCTGCAAACATTAGGGTCCTGCACTTCGGCTGAAATAAATGGCCTTTGGAAGGCTCTTTCAACGTCTGTCTTCCAACATACCATAGAAATTTGTGAGTCTGTCTGAGCCCAAGTCTGCAATAGAGGGCAGGCGAAGAGCGTTTCGCGTGACATGGTGCGGGACAACTGACCCCACCCCGACCTTCAAGCAGGCTGCATCGACACTTCGGGCGCTTGCGGGACAACTGGGCAGAAGAAAAATACTTTGTACTACGGAGCTCTTTGGCCATTGATGCCCTTGCCATAAAAATCCATCATCATCAAAAATAAGCTAACTAATAAACCGTACGCGTGTGCGCTGCCTCCTAATCCTTTCTGCCGCTTGTGTATTGGTTGATGAGCTGCATGGAAACACGAATGCGCGTCGCAAGAAAATTTCAGCGCGTAGGCGAAGCCGTGGGAGGCGACATGTTCGGCGCCATTTTAAAATGACTTGTGGTGCGCATCTGAAGTTGACACTTGGTCAAAACATTTTTCAAGAATGCTGATATATTTCGGTATTAAAATTGAAAAATGCAATTTATTTTCGAGTTTGCCCCTCCATCCCCTCTTAATTTCTGCTTGAGCTTTAACATTACGAAATTTTCTCCATTTTCGTGCCTCGAGCTCAGAGCCACACCACGTGGCACGCGCTGAAGAAAACGAAGACGAAGGCTACGCAGCCGCGTCATGCGTGCCGGCTGAGACTGAGGCCTACCTATACCTACCTACCTAGCAACAGCAGCAGCAGCATGCCAAGGAGGAACGGTGGCAAAAAGCATCGCGCCTTGGCTTCGGCGGGTACGAGAAACCAGTCCAGGAATTCACAGGACGGGCAGCGATGGCACTGTGAATTCTCTAGACCCGGTCCCGTTGTGGACATCATCATCGTGCTTGAAAAGTATGAAGAATTTTCCCTCTCTTTTAAAACTCCGGCGCTCATCTATTCCAACAAGTACCAGTTGGCGCGGAGCCCTTGGCTCTCACAGGCCACAAGGACAAAGCGTTTCTTGGCGGACGAAACAGGAGAACACGAGACTGTTCCGTCCAACGATAGGGTTTCTCAGCGGAATCAACGACTTCATGAGAGACCTTACAGCCTTCAGCGGTCAGCCCTCACTGCCTTCTCTCATGGTGAAGGCTCGTCTCATCCCTCTAAGCTGCTGGCGACTTCGGCGCATAATGCCCAAGAGGACGCAAACACAGTGCCGCTGGACCCCGACAGCCGATGTAAAGTTCGCGAGTGTGTACCGCAGCGACAATCTGGCCCAGGATGTCATCTTTGCTGCCATGGATGCTTCCCGAGAAGCGTGTGCTCGCGTCGACCGTCGCGACTTGAATGATCTCCATCAATACAGTTGCGACTTTGCGGACTTTTGAAGACAATACACTCTGCAAGAAATCAAAGCAACAACGCCACAGTGGATGCAGAGGTGAACTCGAAGGATTCTTAGCCTAGGATCGGGGTTGAGAACGCGCCGTGGACAGACCTTCGGGGGGCGAAAGTACCTTGCACAGAAGCTCCAAAGAACACCATCATCAGCAGTGGAGCCAGAAATGTCCGATAGCCATCGCTTTTCCCAATTCGTTACGGCGCACTGAAAAGCCCAGAATACATTTGACGGTGCCCTAATATACCTAAGGTACAATAAATCTGTTCGCCTGCGTTTTACGCCTCCTCTTCTCAAGGCGCACTGACATGCATGCACAAAGCGATCAGGTGCAATACTAAAGCTGGCCCCGGACGCTCGCATAAATTTTCCGTACACCTCAGTAACACTGCGCTCCTCTAACCACCAAGCCCTAGCAAGTTGAGATACCAGGGAGTAAATTGTATGTAGAGATTCGAAACAACCCGCCGGTTCCCAATTTGTTTCAACGCATTCCAGCTCGTTGTCATCATTTCAACCTCGATCGTCTGAAAACTGCGTTGCGTGGAGTAGAAGTTAGGCGCTGCGAAGAAGAGGCGTGGAATCGACACATTGGGGCGGTGGTGCGATATTAATGGAAGTTTGAGAACCGATTTGAGGAGTTCCTATGATTTAATTCGACTCATTGAGCTTTTGACCTGGATGCATTCGATATTACCTTTTTTTCGGTTTTTATCACGCCAAAGTACAATAAGCAGTAAACTACTAGAGACAGCTAGAATATGCGCTTTATTCTCTGGTTGGAAGACCCTCCGTAGTGCATTGTAAAAAAACACAGTTAGAATAATGCTCACTTAGATGCCCACCACACCATGTAATTTCCTGTCCTTTGTGAGCTGTTATTGAAAATGAAACACAAATCATTACTGCCGTCCAAAACCATCTCTGGGGGCGCGTGGCCGTTAGCTCGCACATAATCTCATGAGGCCGCATTGGGAGCCTGCCTATATACGCTTCAGCGGACAGCCAAAATATTTATCAGCTCTCCTGAGACCTAGGAGATATTGTCTGCAGCCTAGCGACGGACCATTTATGATCAAGGCAACTTGCTATGTGCGCACCCGTCGGTGTCCGCGAAGATGGAGTGCCCTATGTAAGCACATGTGAGGCCACGCGGTGCGGGGAGGTCATTATTATTTTTCTTTATCTTTTAACACCCACCTTAACAATCGTTCGCCCAGACGGCTAGGTCGTGGCCCAATAATACTCGTCGCCGCGGCTGCTGCATGACGTAAGATGCACCCTAGATGGGTTTCATAGTTCACTAATTGGAGGTCAGGGTGCTTGTATGGGCTACGCGACATGGCTTTACTGTCAAGATGCAGCAGAACTTGAGCTGCCAATATGAAGCGTACAAAAAGCAATCAGAAGTACAAAGCAGAATGGCTCGGAATTTGTCACCTACAGTTCCTGAAAGTGGACGAAACATTCACATCTCTGAAAGCGATACTGAAGTGTCCACTGACCGAGGGAGCCACATATGCGCGCCTTCAACTATTCTATCGTCAATGCGATTTTGCCCAATGCTTGCCGGCGGCCTATCCTCTAGTGGCGCGTTTCTGCAGCAGTGCTGTCAACTCCAACGCGTGTTGGTTCAGTTCTGTGTTTCTGCCACAACACTATCCACAGCAATGCATGCAGCGCACGTCTCTCTGTATTACCAACACATAGCTCGAAGCGCAAATATTAGATTGATATTAGTATTAGTTGCTGAAAAAGATGTACGAGTACAATGCACAGGCCGAGAGTGCGTTGCAGTTTAACACGAGGCGTGATCCGTTGCGGCGATAGCATAGAGCTATTACGCAGTAGCCGCCGAAGCTGATCTGTTCCCGCCGCCGCGGGTTCGTATGCCGGTTGCGGCAATATTTATTCGATTTATTTGTTTACATGGTTTGCCCAAGGTCGCCCGTAGAGTGAGAAACGATTTAATGAATTTAGCCAGCGTTTAAAAATCGCAGACATGCTTCTCCGTGCAGAAGGGAATTTAGAACTTTAAGACGGAAAGAGAGCGGTGCGGAAAAGGTACAATAAAAGCAATAAACAGGAGAGAAGATAAAATGCGTTCAATTAATGCTTTCACACTCAGCAATTCGGGACAAAAGCATTTTTGAGCTGAAAACCGGGCATGAACGCCATTCTTTATATAAAGCAAGATTTCACTATAACAATTAACATATATCTGCAGATAACCCGACGGCAATCTTGCATTTTATTTTCTTTTAACCTTTCTACTATCGTCACAAGGGTGGAAACTTAGGCGAGTCGGTAACGATGATCCATGGTATATGGGGAGCGCAAAAACTGCACAAGGGACAAAGAAAGACGGGCAACACAGGCGCCAACTTCCGACTGGAAGAAACCTAGGCGACCAAAACGAACATGGACCGTGAGGGGAACCAGGCGCGAGCGCTCGTGAAGATAAAGAAAACCAGGTGAACGAGGAACAACGGACATGCACGACTCAGTTAATCTTTAAGATGGCCAGCTCTCTTTTCGACAGGGAGATAGATGGCTTGCTGACACATTTCTCTTGCAAGGCAGCGATGCGAGCTGCTCCTATAATCTCGCGAGTTATCTGATCCCGGTGTCTGGCGACGATCGAGCACTTGTCCAGATATGGCACACAACCACATTCCTTACAGTGTAAAGCCAAATTGCTGCTAGTAAATGTTCTCAAAATATTATTGTGTTCGCGAAGTCTCTCATTTAAGCACCGACCAGACTGACCAACATACCGCTTGCCACAGGAGAGAGGGATATCGTAAACAATGCCTTCAGTGCATTTCACGAATTTCTGTCTGTGCTTAATGGTGCACTGCATCTTTTGGGGACGTTTATCGGCGGGCAAAGTTTTTTTGGATAGCGCTTTTAGTTTTTCAGGAGCAGAAAAAACGACACGAACATTAGCTTTTGTTCCAATTTTCTTGAGGTTATGGGACAGGCAATGGATGTAAGGAACAACAGCAATTTTCGCCTTCTTTCTTTCCGAGGGCCCGGACGGTAGCAGACTTTCCTGGCGCTTCTTCTTCAGTATTCGTTCGGCGACAGAAACACAAATATCAGCTGGGTAGCCTGCTTCATAGAACCTTGCGATTTGTTCGTGAAAGCTCTCGCTTATGAGATGGGGGCATGACTTTTCTAGAGCGTTGTTCAAGCATAAATTAATAATGCCTCTTTTAACAAGTTTTGAATGAGCAGATGTAGAGGGATGTAAAGGTTTGTTGGCTCGAGGTGAATAGCTCGAACACACGTTATTTTCTAGGAATTTAAACCGGATATCAACGAAGCGAAACTCGTTGTTGGTAGGCATTTCGTTAGTCAATAGCAGCGGTGAAAAACACTCTTGTACATTATTTACGACATGCCTCTCTCTTGTGGCAAGCGGTATGTTGGTTAGTCTAATCGGTGCTTAAATGAGAGACTTCGCGAACACAATAATAATTTGAGAACATTTACTGGCAGCAATCTGGCTTTACACTGTAAGGAATGTGGTTGTGTGCCATATCTGGACAAGTGCTCGATCGTCGCCAGACACCGGTGTGACGTTCCTTGTGTGTGCTACGAGGTTCCGCGTTCGACGGCGCGGCGTAGACGGAGCCCCCAGTGGCGGCGAAAGCACAACCGGACCCCCTTTCATGTTTCTACTGTATATGGCTGCAAGCAACTTGAGTGAGATTGCTTTTGGGCCTGCCGCCGTGGACCGCACTGAGACGACCCAGATGACAGCGGCATCATCAATTACCGAGGCATACTCGTTGAGAGTGACGACCAGAACGAAGGGGTTTAAGCCCAACTGGACCCCCATTCCATAGTGTCGGCACGAGTCGAACGCCGCCGCCGCCGCCGCCGCCGCCGCTGGGAGACGGGCGTTATCTTCCCCAATTGCCGTGGCCGTTCCAGGGCGGCCTCGTTTCGGCGGGCGTGGCCCCGTGGCAAGACGGTGGGCCTCATCAATCAACCCTCCCGAGCACATCCCAGGACAAGGGACCACTTTCCCGGCCTTTTAGTGACCTCGCGTTCCGGACTTGAGGGGCGAGTGTCATTTGATGGAGAACGGAGGCCGGTGACCCGCGGGAACCGACAGCGGGCCAGAGCGCGCCTTACCACAGCGGACGCTATGCGCTACCTCGAAGACAACCTTCTTTCCCTCGGACTCAACACGTGAGGGGGGCGAGACCATAAGTGCGGTGGGGTGTTTGTGCGCCCAAGTGAAAGCCCTAGCCCCCCCCCCCACTCCGGCGTGGGCGTCCTCACCCTAGGGAGTGTGGGGATAAGAGGATATAAAAATCGACAAGGAGTACCGAAGAAGGCACGCTCAGGACGACATCGTTCGCCAAGGGGGCCTTCAGCGCCGAAGCCCGACGGCGTGCAGCTTCTGCCAGCAACCGTGCGAGCTCAACTCCGGAGCCCCTCCAACGTCCCCATGAAGTCGTCGGCACGTAAGCTCGGACGCCCCAGCCTGTGATGTATAATCTTAATCATGTGTAATTATTGAATATATCTGTTTGTTTAAACTGAGCCATACGGTGTCACTTTGCCTCTCCGTCCCGTGTGGACCTGCGCATTATGGGCGGTCATCACACTGGTGTCAGAAGTGAGGTCTCAAAAGCAAATGTCCTCTGAATGCTGCGACATTCATGACTTCAAAATTGTAATCAAAAGGGAATCACGGGACTAATTGTGGGACTCTTACCCCCATTTGAGAGGCTTGAGGCTCCGGAGGGCTTGAGTGAAAAAAAAATGTCTGTATCTGAGTAAGCTCCCACTCCACAGCCGTCGCTCGGAGCAAGGATGCTGGCATTAGGAAGCGTCATTCCGACGTTTACAGGAGATAAGACAAGGGTTCCAATCTGCGATTTCTTTTCCATGCTAGAAGAGGTTGTGAAAATGGGGGGATGGTCCGATGCTCAAATGCTGGGAATGGCGAGGTGTAAGATGGCAGGAGCTGCTCATGATTTTGCATGGCGAGGCCAAAAAGTAAAATCGACAAAATGATTTCCGGAATTTAAGAAGCTCGCGTTTGAGCATTTCGACACTGAACCACGTCACGTGCGGGTACAGAGGTTCCGTGACGCCAGACAGATGGTAGGGGAGGACGTGCGAACGTTTGCGTCGCGGCTTCAGCGCTTAGCGCGCGATACGTTAAGCAGGGAGGAGGATGGAGACCGGCTAAAGAAGAAATACGCGGAGGATATACTTAAAGAGGAAATGACCGCTTTGTCCGTGGCTGGTCTGCAAGACCCCGTGCGCCGGTTCGTGCTCTCGCGCAAGCCGAGCAATTTCGACCAAGCCGTGGAGGCCGCATTGGATGAGGAACGAAATGAGGCGTTAACGACAGCCGCAGCGAGAGTACGCGTCATAGAGAGAGCGGTGCTCAACCCTGAGGTTGCTCTCTTGACAGAGCGGTTAGATCGATTAGAACAGCTGCTATCTCAGCAGGTGGAACGCAAGGTTGAAGCGCGCGCTCAACAGCGCCCATTCGCTGGAAACCGGAGACCGCCACAAAGCTACAGGCGCGGTATGCGAGATTTTGAAGAAATCGTATTCTTCGCTTGCCAGGGTCGCGGACACATCGCCAGGTTCTGCCAAAACGTACGCCGTGGAGAGCCACAAAGAGAAGCAGGCGAGACACGCCCTAAGCAAGCCTACAGCGGGGCTCCAGATACCGAGAGAAAAAACTAGATAGTCCTCCCCATCCTGAGGAGCGTGGGGAGGGAGCAGTGGATGATGAGGTGGGGTGGTTTGTGTGGCCGACGAGGCATGCCCTGTTGTGCGTTGCAAGTTAAATGGTTGTTGCATGGACTTGTTGATAGATACGGGGTCAAAGGTGATATTGCTTAAGGAGAGCAGTTTTAACACGCTTCGAAGGAAGGGGGACCGCGAGGTGTTGGAAGCGTCTGGTGGTATGGCAACCAAATTTGTAGGCATAACGGGGGATCCTCTTGGCATAAGTGGACTCTACCGGTTACACTTCTCTCTCGGCGGAATTGCATTGGAGCACCCCTGCTACGTATGCCAGGACACGGTGTCTCTGCCAAACGGAGTGTCAGGTATATTAGGGCAGGATTTTTTGAGAAAAGGGAAGCTAGTAGTCTCATTCTCTGAGGAAGAGGTTAATGCGGGCGGCTCAAAAGTTCCGTTTTTGAACAGGAGAGGGGCTGAGATTCGCATTACCGATATTGACACCCGTCAAACGGTGGGATCATTGGAGAAGGTATATTCGCGGGTTGCCGTCAGGCTGGTCGATGCGGCGGTCGTCCTTCCTTGGTCGGAGCACATTTTGTACGCGTTTGTGCCTTCAGATGTAGAGAGCGGCGCCGTGGGAGTGCTTGAGCCGGTCGACTCTCTCAGCAGTGGCCTGAAGGCAGCCGCGTGCCTCGTGACAGTTAATGACGCCCAAAGAGTGCCCCTACGGGTGGTTAACTGTAGCCAGCAGCCACTGAGCCTTCCCAAGAACAAAACATTGGCTTTCTTCACCTCTGCGATAGAGAAACGTGAGCCCACCGATACGGTACTCGCAACTGTAGAGCATGCTAGTCCTTCGGCTGCTCCAAAGGTGTCGTTCGATCTTTCTCACGTAAAATCTAGGGAGAGGGAGGCTCTGGCTGGTTTGCTGAACGACTACTCGGAGGTATTCGCCGCGTCCAACCTGGATTAGGGCTGCTGTGGCGTTATAAAACACAGGATAGAAACCGGCACTTTATCGCCCGTTTACCAGCGTGCGTACAGGATTCCTTACTCCCAACGTGAGGAGATGGAGCGGCAGGTGCAGGACCGGATTGATCGCGGCATTGGCGAACGCTCAAAGTCACCCTGGGGAGCACCAGCACTATTGGTGGAAAAGCCAGATGGCTCGTATCGATTGGTAGTGGACTACCGCAAACTAAAGGCCGTAACTCGCATCGATCCATACCCCATCCCTGATATACAGGAGACGCTTTCTCAGCTGGGCTCTGCCAGGTACTTCACGGTAGTGGACATGGCGGCGGGATTCTGGCAGATAGCAATGGATCCGGCAGATGCCGAGAAAACGGCATTCAACACGCCCTCAGGGCACTATGAATGGAAAAAAATGCCGATGGGTCTGGCCAACAGCCCTGCTGTCTGGCAGAGAACCGCTGATGTTATCCTGGCAGGTCTTCTGGGGAGGCTGTGCTTTGTGTATATGGATGACATAATCATATACAGTGACAGTTTTGAGAACCATTTGCGCGATATTGAGCAGGTTTTGGTGCGACTAAGAGGAGCGGGTCTCAAGCTGAAGCCCTCTAAGTGCCAATTCCTCAAAAACGAGGTGAAATACCTCGGGCACGTTGTTTCAGCTGACGGCGTGCGACCGGACCCTGAGAAACTAAGGTGTGTCTCGGATTTTCCATCCCCGACTAGCGTCCGCCAGGTCCGGCAGTTTCTCGGCCTGATCGGTTACTACCGAAGGCACATAGAGGAGTTCGCCAAGCTCGCTAAGCCGCTCACCGCCTTAACAGCCAAAAATGTCGCCTTTCGCTGGGACGAAAACGCGGAGGATGCTTTTGGGGCCCTGAAAAGGAAGCTAATGAGTGCACCGCTGTTGAGCCACCCGGATTTTAATTTGCCCTTCGTTATGGCCACAGATGCGTCAAAGTTCGCAGTTGGTGCCGTGCTATCTCAGGTTATCGAGGGCAAAGAACATCCCGTTGCTTTTGCTAGCCGACAGCTGAGCCCCACAGAGCAAAAGTACGGAGCTACGGAAAGGGAGTGCCTCGCCGTTGTCTGGGCAGTAAAGCAGTTCAGATGCTACCTTTACGGCCGCAAATTCAAGCTAGTCACAGACTGCCATCCTCTGAAATGGGTGATGAGTGTCAGGGACCCTAGCTCGCGACTCGCTAGATGGAATCTACACCTGCAGGAATACTGCTTTGAAGTTGAGCACAAGTCAGGAAAGACACATCTGAATGCTGATGCACTCAGCCGCACAGCTGCCGTGGCAGCTATAGATGAGTTTGTCCCCGTAGTCGACCCCGCCGAATTACGCACAGAGCAGTGCAAAGATCCTGACCTGAAGCGAATAATTGAAAGCTTAGAGGGCGCACCGTCTCACCCCAAACAGCTAGGTTATTTCATTGGCAAAGACGGCACCCTGTGTCGGCGCACGAGGCCAACCAGGAAAGGGAGACCAGAGAAAACCGCTTGGGAGAGAGTCGTCATACCTCGGTCGTGGACAGAAAGGGTTCTTCGCGCGTTTCACGATGCGCCATGCGCCGGTCATTTTGGCGTAGCGAAGACACGCAGGCGTGTGGAGCGTTTGTACTTTTGGAGTGGCAAGCGACAGGATGTTAGAGACTACTGTGCGAAGTGTCATTCCTCTCTCGAAAGAAAAACACCCAAGGGACGAAGACCAGCTCCAATTCAGCCGTTCCCTGAGGTTTCGGCTCCCTTCGAGCGGACAGGTATGGACATAATGGGCCCATTGCCCACGACCACTTCCGGAAACAAGTATATTTTAGTATTTGTCGATCACCTTTCAAAATACGCGGAAGCGGTAGCACTCCCAGATCAGAAGGCAGACACGGTTGCAAGAGCATTTGTCGAACAGATCGTGCTCCGACATGGACCCCCGAGCCAACTCTTGACAGATCGAGGAACGAACTTCGTGTCGCAGCTAATGAGGAGAGTTTGCGAGCTGCTTAAGATCGCTAAGAAGCAGACAACACCGTACCATCCGGCTTGCAACGGCGCGGTGGAGCGACTGAACCAAACCGTGGCCGGGTTCCTGTCGCATTTTGTTTCGCGCGACCAGCGGGACTGGGACTTGTGGCTCCCGTATGCAATGTTTGCCTACAATTCCGCAGCACACGAGAGCACGGGCGAATCGCCATTCTTTCTTCTCTACGGCCGAGACCCGGACCAGCCTAGTGAAGTGCCAGAGGGACCCCGTCGTGTCCCATGCGCTTCACTGGACGACTATAAGGTTGAGCTAGAATCGCGATTGCAAGTGGCGAGGGACATCGCAAAGGAGGCCTTAAAGAAAGCGGCGAACCGCAGGAAGGAGGTGCACGATCGCAGTGCTAGAGACGCGCCGTTTGATGTGGGGGACAGCGTGTACATTGAAAACTGCCAAAGGCAGATTGGGCTAGCTCGTAAGTTCCAGACGAAGTGGAGAGGACCGTGCGAGGTTGTCGAGAAGCTTTCTCCGGTAAACTTCAGAGTCCGAGACGTGAACCGGCGTTTGATAAGGATACACGCAAATCGCCTCAAGTCGGCACCGGTTCAGTATTCACGAAATGAGGAAAGGGAAAGCGCGGATTTTGATGGGGACAGAAGTGAAGCGGAGCGCGCAGATAGTTCGCAAGAAACGCCCTCTCCTGCATTTGTTCGGCAGGCGCCAGAGGTGACGGCCGGAATGCCACCGGATTTACTTCATGCATTGCTAGAAGAAGAAGCGCGCGAGGTTGCCGCGCAGATAACGCCAGGAGAGGCTCCTGCCATGAGCCCTCGCGAGTCCCAAAGCAGACAAAGGGTGACAGACTTACTTAGTATGACTCATGAAGGCCGATATCCGCTCCGAAATCGGAAAGCTAAGTCGGACTAATGGCGTAAACAGAGCGGAGTTGTGAACTGGTTAGAATTGTGTAATGCCACAACTCATAACATTGCTATGTGCTTATGTGTTAAGTTATCGGAGTTGGTAGTTAAACCTTTCTGTCATTAAGTAACACCTTCACAGGAGAGAATGCGGAGCGCATGCAGAACTTGCCCTACTTCCTTTCGTTATCTATATTTTTGTCTGTGCCGTGATCGTGCTAGAAGTGGGAGCTCCTTTGTAACTGTGGTAAATTTATTTCGTCCAGTTTGGACTAGAAAGGAGAGGCTTGGGTGCTGAGATTCATGTTTATCTGTAAAAGAAGATCAGTGCTGCCCCTGGAGACGCCAGTTATGACAGCGGAGGCATATGCTGTTGTGCAGTGGTGTTGAGTGCAGCGAAAAGTGTTTTGTCGGACGCACTGTGCGAGGCGATTCAGAAAGACAAGGGGAGCTGCATGGACTCAAATGTTCGGAGAACATTCTTCTGGAGGGTGAGCGAGTGTGACGTTCCTTGTGTGTGCTACGAGGTTCCGCGTTCGACGGCGCGGCGTAGACGGAGCCCCAGTGGCGGCGAAAGCACAACCGGACCCCCTTTCATGTTTCTACTGTATATGGCTGCAAGCAACTTGATTGAGATTGCATTTGGGCCTGCCGCCGTGGACCGCACGGAGACGACCCAGATGACAGCGGCATCATCAATTACTGAGCCATACTCGTTGAGAGTGACGACCAGAACGAAGGGGTTTAAGCCCAACCGGACCCCCTTTCCATAGTGTCGGCACGGGTCGAACGCCGCCGCCGCCGCCGCCGCTGGGAGACGGGCGTTATCTTCCCCAATTGCCGTGGCCGTTCCAGGGCGGCCTCGTTTCGGCGGGCGTGGCCCCGTGGCAAGACGGCGGGCCTCATCAATCAACCCTCCCGAGCACATCCCAGGACAAGGGACCACTTTCCCGGCCTTTCAGTGACCTCGCGTTCCGGCCTTGAGGGGCGAGTGTCATTTGATGGAGAACGGAGGCCGGTGACCCGCGGGAACCGACAGCGGGCCAGAGCGCGCCTTACCACAGCGGACGCTATGCGCTACCTCGAAGACAACCTTCTTTCCCTCGGACTCAACACGTGAGGGGGGCGAGACCATAAGTGCGGTGGGGTGTTTGTGCGCCCAAGTGAAAGCCCTAGCCCCCCCCCCCCACTCCGGCGTGGGCGTCCTCACCCTAGGGAGTGTGGGGATAAGAGGATATAAAAATCGACAAGGAGTACCGAAGAAGGCACGCTCAGGACGACATCGTTCGCCAAGGGGGCCTTCAGCGCCGAAGCCCGACAGCGAGCAGCTTCTGCCAGCAACCGTGCGAGCTCAACTCCGGAGCCCCTCCATCGTCCCCATGAAGCCGTCGGCACGTAAGCTCGGACGCCCCAGCCTCTGATGTATAATCTTAATCATGTGTAATTATTGAATATATCTGTTTGTTTAAACTGAGCCATACGGTGTCTCTTTGCCTCTCCGTCCCGTGTGGACCTGCGCATTATGGGCGGTCATCACACCGGTATCAGTTAACTCGCGAGATTATAGAAGCAGCTCACATCGCTGCTTTGCAAGACAAATGTGTCAGCAAGCCATCTATCTCCTTGTCGAAAAGAGAGCTGGCCTTCTTAAGGATTAACTGAGTCGTGCATGTCCGTTGTTCCTCGTTCACTTGGTTTTCTTTATCTTTCCGAGCGCACGAGCCTGGTTCCCCTCACGGTCCACGTTCGTTTTGGTCGCCTAGGTTTTTTTCAGTCGGAAGTTAGCGCCTGTGTTGTCCGTCTTTCTTTGTCGCTTGTGCCGTTTTTGCGCTTCCATATACCATGCTATCGTCAAAAGCGATCGCCAGTGGTTTTCTATGGCAGCCCTAAATGTTAGATGTCGTCGACGCAAACGGATGAAAAGAAAGGCTTTGCTGCTTATCAGAAGGACAGACCATTACCTTCAATATTCTACAAGAGTACCACACAATTTTGCAATTTTAAAAAATTTTGTCTGGGAATGCAGGACTTGATAAGGCGCATCGGCAAGCAAAGATGCAACATACTAAAATTTCAAGTGCACAGTCCAACAAACCGGCTCACTAAACTCGCTGGTTGAAGAATGCTTGAGGGTAACATGCAAGGAGAAATTATAGCTTGTCAAAATGTACATTGCCATTTACATATGCAAACAAAAAGTTCATTGTATGTCTGTTGTCTAAGGAAGGCTAAGGAACCTAAAACGCTGTGCATTGTTAGAGCCACCAGGGCGAGCTACTTTATGCAGTGCTCCTAGTACGCACGCAAGTCAGCATACGCAGGGCACTCAAGCAGATATGCTCCACAGATTCGATTGAGCCACAATTGTAACAAAGCGGACTGTTCATTTGACCGAAACTGTACCCTATGTAGTTTGTAAATGCAGCGTTCAGGCGAAGTCGATAAATTGTTTCCAGATGGCGAGGCATTCTGGGTGGCAGACTTGATCTCAGGTGTCGGTTGACTGAATAAAGAAATTCGTAATGATGTGCCAGGAAGCTCGAGAGCCAATACTTTTCACCCGAAGGAAATATTTTAGCCATTTTGGACGAATTATGTTTCGTGAATAACGTCCGAATGTATCTGTAATGTTGCTGGCCTTCACAGGTTTCATCTTCATCTGCTTCTTCATTGGCCAGAATGCCACTTATGGTCAAGCTTCACCTCGTGAAGTGCTCCTTTCGCACTAAATGTCCCTGTGACGAAAGCTTAAAGGGACCCAGAAAGGGGACCTCAATGGA
This sequence comes from Amblyomma americanum, assembly GCA_030143305.2. Taxonomy (NCBI): domain Eukaryota; kingdom Metazoa; phylum Arthropoda; class Arachnida; order Ixodida; family Ixodidae; genus Amblyomma; species Amblyomma americanum. The sequence goes on from JARKHS020023337.1 coordinate 184,987, forward strand.
GCTGCGTTATGTCTGGAATGTAAAAAGACGACGGTTGTTTATTATCCCCAAGCAAGAATTATTTTAATACGTTTTGTGGAAGCTCAGTTATATGCAGACAAAATTTGAACTTCCACGTCTTCGCGCCTTTCTCTCTCCTCACGCACGCCAAAACAGCGGCGTCATATGCCGGCCCCACTCACTCGGCCCCTCCCCTACTTCCTACGGCTGCGGAGCGCGCGGAGCGGCCGCGGCCGCGGTAGCGCGTGACGTCTGAAAGAATTTGGCTCCGTGTGCCAATGATAACCCCCACCTGCTGACGTCACTTGTAACACGTGGCGTCTTCTGCCACGCTTACGCACGTCTCCTCGCGGCGACGCGCGGTGCAAAAGCGGGAATATTTAAAACTTTATTGTAAATTTCCCGCTCACTTTTGATGTCTCGTACGCGGCATGAACGCTGGGTGGCCCGTACACTACATAGTGCAAACATATTAAAGCCAAGCTCAAACACCCGTTTCTGTGGCGCTTAAAATAGGCGCGCTTTCTAGCTTTGGTCCAGTGAAGCCCATGGTGTAAGATATTGCTTACTACTCGGCCAGAAATAATGGTTATTGAGGAAGTGAAAGGCGCCCTACATGTCCATCTTTGCGCTGGAATCCTCAATTGAGCTGCGTAGGATAGGATGGAAGTTTGGCGAGAAGATGGAGAGATGCCCGTAGTGAAGGGCAATGTTTCAACTACGTGTCATTCTTTGGACTGCGCTGACAACACACAGAATACAAGCACCTTTGGCATTTCTTGCCAACATAGAGCGAAGGGCATTCTGTAGTACAGGAGAATAAGCACGGCGAGCGTTCGTTCCACGCCAAGTATGACGGCGTCGGGCCGGGGTGCATACTGCCACCGTTCTTACATTCATGGAGCCGGGGATCCGTCTAGTTCTTTGTTTGATGCGAGCCAGCTATCACCTTCGAGATTACGAAAATGCATAAAGAAGCATGCGTTCCAGCATTTTCGTCATCACCAGCTTAAATACACGAATTGCAGCACAAAGGCATCTCCTGAGTCTCTTCAAATTACCTTGTGATGTGACTGCTGCAGCCATCCCCGCGAGCTTCCTAATCTCGTCCACGCACCCGAGTTTCTGCACCGCTGCAACACTTGCCTGTTTTGGAATTCATTTTTATATTAAGGGATCTCTGGTTATTGTGCCTTGGCATTGCGTGACCTGCCGATGCGCGTTTCTTTTTGATTGAACCAGAAAATAATCAACCTGCCTTTACTCATTGACCAATTTAGCTCATTCTACCTCTAAATTTAACAAGCATCATTTTATATAAAATCACGATAGCTGACTGCACTGTCGTTAACCCCACAAACGCACCTAACACGCGGTCTTGGTTAAATATCTTGTGTATAAGTTGTTTTTAGATTTCCGCCCCTCTGATGAGTATACAGTCGTCGTATATTTTCTTCGTGAGGAATATTGGTAACTTGCTATACACGGCATGAGTGTACCACCAAAAAACCTTCGACATTCTCATATTCTACTAACCGTTCCACTCTTGTCGTCTGGGTCAGCAGTTGCTGCCTGCCCTATGTGGATATATTCCACGACAATTCCCCTTTCTTCGTCCGAGTCGGAAACTCTTATGTAATTCCCAGAATATTTAGGAATAAATTAGATTTATTCACAGGAAGATTGAGTTCCACTATACTGATTTGCCTGTCCATACCTTCAGTCATGCTTGCATTTTCGTCCTCGCAGTTACTGAGGAACTAAAACACTTGATCCTGTCTATATCACTATACTCATTAGCAGCAGCCTGACTACGCCCGCTACCGTACAAGTGCATCTCACATGACTGTCCGTCTAAACCGGTCCGACGCCATTCTGGCAACCTTATTTCCGCAGGGTTCTTTACCCCGTTTGCCTGCGTAACTTCGTGGAGGCAACTGCTATGCTTGCCTTCTCCTGGCGTGCACACCGTCACCCTTAATGACTATCGGTCATCGTACCATCGCATTTCTTGACGTGCTCATGGTCATTGCTTCTTGATTTAGGCCACAAAATTCACTGAGTCGTGTTTGTCCTCTGAACTACTCTGCTCCCTTGCTTTCTCGTAGTGTTATACCTATCATGTTTTTTTTCCAAAGCCCGCTGTGGTGTCCTAACTAAAACTTCTACCATTTCTTTAGACACCACTTTTGTGTCCTATAGATGCCGACTGCTGGTAACAAACGACTCCTATGTACTTTTTCTCATGAGGAATATTGGTAATCTGCTATTCAGTATCTTAGAGTTCCTGTCAAATGCACTGGCGCTGAGACAAAAAGACGTTGACGCTGGTGGAGCGCGGATTGAAGGAGGTTGAAGTTCGGCGTCTCTCCCACCGAAGGACGTGCTGCCGAGCCCCCTCTGTTGCCGGGCCCCTGTCTTGTCACTAGCATCGGGACAAATCTGGTGAAGGTGGAATCGATCTCATCTCCCATACCCTAACCGTTAGCCGGCACTCCAGTGCCATACCCGTCAAGACACCCGTTCACAGTGCTCGCCACCGGATTCCAGGCTTACCACCCAAGCCTTTCCCATCGGGCATGTCCTCAGAAGAACTTGACGCCGCCTGAATGCTTGGCGTGACCACCCCAATGCCTTAGCGCGACCACTCCAATGCATGGGGCACCCACACCCTACTTCACGCTCCAGAACCCCTGAATCCCGAAGTCTTTCCACGGCGACATCTTTGAAGACGTGGAAGGCTGGTGTGAGCACTACGAGCGAGTTGCTGCGTTCGACCACTAGGATGACACCGCCCAGCTCCATAACATCTACTTCAGTCTAGACGACTGCGCTCGGACCTGGTTTGAAAACCGTGAAGACCAGTTGTCCTCTTGAAGTGAGTTCCTACGTCGCGTACTAGAAACATACGGCAGCTCGGATCGTCGCGAGCGGGCACAACGCGCTCTGCAATACCGTGTTCAGCTTCCAAATGAAAACGTTGCAGCTTATGTAGAGGACATGACGCGCCCTTTCATGCGCGCGGACCCTGCAATGTCCAAGTACAAAAAGCTACGCCATCTAATGCGTGGCGTCAAGGAGCAACGTTTAGCTGGCCTAGTCCGCAGCCCTCCGAAGACTGTCGCTGAGTTTCTCAGTGAGTCTTCCACAATTGATAGGGTTATTCAGCAAAGAGCGTCCGCGTACGATCGACCCGTGTCCGCCGCCTCCGTTTCCGGCGAGTTACTATTCCACGGCTCCGACGCCTCCCTGCTACGTGATCTCATACGTTTGATTGTTCGCGACGAACTCCGCCAGATGTACGGGTCCCCTCCCACAGCTCCAAGCTCCATAGCGACCTTTGTCCGCGAGGAGGTGCAGCAAGCGCTCCGCCCGTCCTTTCCTGCCGACGAGGCTCGTCCATCACCTCCTCCTGTCTCGCCTTATCATCGTCTCACCTTCGCCGAAGACCTGCGGTGCCCTGCTCCGGCTTCGGCGTCCTTCGTTCCGGCCCCTGCTGAAGTGCCGGGGTCACCTGCGCCAGTGCTGCAGTACATGGAAGATTCCCGACCGCCCGAGTGCCAAGTCAACGTCCTTGAAGACCAGCGTTGGCTTCAGTCTCGTCGCCAGCAGGCTGGATATCCATCGCCCATGGGTCGTCCTTCACAATATACGCGAGTTTTTCCCGGGCGGCGCAAGGCCGGTCCCCCAGCACACGGCGGGAAAGCTGCAGCCAGCGACCTAAGGGGGTGGACCCACTGGACATCGTTGTGCGGGGGACCCCCCATCGACACAGACACGACATGGTGAGGCCTCGACGGTTCCGAAGTCCGCAGTCACCGTTCACTCCGACAAAGCGACACTCCCTAGACATCGACGCTTCGACGGTTCCGAGGTCCAAAGTAGCCGCTCGCTTCGACACATCGACGCTGATACAGGACGGCGCCTCGACGATTACGACGCCCGCGCTCTCCGATCCGTCGAACGCACTGACACCATCAGAAAGCACACCACGCTGGCGAAATCCCGGCGGAAAAACCTGCAGACAACAACGCCTGTGCCCGATCATCACCTCCGGAGCCTCAAACTCGCTAGCGGCTTTCCTTAGACATACCTATGATACTGGATAATCTCCCCGTTCGAGCGTTATTAGATACTGGTGATTATTATTCGATTCTACCCAGCCAGCTCGCCACCATTCCCAGAAAGGTTCGCACGCCGTGGGCTCTCACACACGTTCGCACTGCAGGCGGTCATCTGATAGCAACTCTCGGCATGTGCACCGCCCGAGTTCAAATCGGCGGGTCCACATTTGTCGTCTGCTGTCTTGTTCTGAATAACTGTTCGCACGACCTCGCCTTAGGTGTCGATTTGCTGCGTGAATATGGGGCGATTATTAACCTACGCGATAACAAGGTCACGTTTTCGACTCAGAATGTTGTCGCCCCCAGCAATGCACCGCGGCCAAGCTAGACGCTTCGAGTTTTTACGGACACTGTCACCCAGCCGCCTCGAACCAGCGCCTTCATTAAGGTTGAGTGCGATCATTTCAGGACGGTTACGCCATCGGCGAAACACACCTTTCATTGCTGCTGACGCAAGGCGTGTGCGTGGCCCGCAGTCTGGTTCATATTAACAGTGGCCAGTCACAGGTACTTGCTTCCAATTTTACGCACGAGCATCGGCATCTTTTTCGTGGCACTTCCGTAGCCTTTGTCAAACGCATCTCCGACGCTTCCAAGTGCTTCTCCTAAGAACCTGTGAAGCCTCCTTTATCCATCGAGAGCCTCGATGTCAACTCCGCGGTGTCAACCAGCCAACGGGAACAGCTGTGTGCACTGTTTGCTCGTCTTCAGAGAGTGTTTCGCCTCCGCGTCGAAAGTGCGTAAAACTACTATAGCCAAGCAATACATCGAAACGTACGATGACGTACAGCCAATCCGGAAACACGTCATTCGCGTATAATCTACAGAGCGCGACGTCATCAAGTAAAAAGTTAAGGAGATGCTCGAAGATGGCGTTATCTAGCCATTCAACAGCCCCTGGTCCTCGCCAGTCGTCCTCTTTAAAAAGAAAGACGGCAGCACTCTGCGTTTTTGCATCGATTACCGGAAGCTGAACGCAGTCATGAAGAGGGACGTTTACCCATTGCCACGTAGTGACGACTCTCGACCGCCTTCGGCGCGCTCACTATCTTTCGTCCAGCGACCTAAAAAGTGGCTGCTGGCAAATTGAGCTCAATGAACGGGCTCCGGAGTAAACGGCCTTCGTCACTCCCGACGGCCTTTATGAATTTGAAATTCTACCTATAGGTCTTTATTCTGCGCCTACCGCCTTTCAGCGGATGATGGACACTGCCCTTGCCGGTCTTAAGTAGCAGTCTTGCCAAGTCTATCTCGAAGACGTAGTGGTTTTCGCCGACTCAATTAGTCAACATCTTGAACGCCTGCGCACGGTCCTCGAAGCCCTTCGTTCAGATAACCTCACAATAATGCCCCCAAAATTACACTTCGGTTACCAGGAGCTGAAATTTCTCGGCCATGTCGTCAGCGGCGCCGGCGTGAAGCCCGTCCCCGACAAGCTTGCAGCGGTTGTAGAATTCCCCGTCCCCCTCACGTGATAAGAAAGGTGTTCGGCGCTTTCTAGGGCTCTGCAGTTACTATAGGCGTTTTATCGGAGATTTCGCTGACTTCGCAGGACAGGTCACTCAGCTCAACCGCGACGCCACACCTTTTGTTTGGTCCTACGAGCAAGACGTGGATTTCGCCGATCTCCACCTGCGTCTTCAAACACCGCCCGTTCTTGGCCATTTTGATGAGCGGGGTGACACTGAAATACACCCCGATGCCAGCAATATCTGCCTCGGTGCGGTTGTCGTGCAACGCCAGGATGGCGTTCAACGAATCATCGCTTATGCCAGCCGCGCTCTGTCACGCGCAGAGATTAACTATTTCACGACAGATAAAGAATGCCTCGCCATTATTTGGGCCCAAGCGAAATTTCGCTCCTATCATTATGGTCGCTCTTTCAAAGTGGTAACTTACCACCACTCCTTGGGTTGGTTGGCCAGCCTGCGTGACTCGTATGGGCGCCTGGCGCGATGGAGCCTTTGCCTGCAGGAGTTTGACCTCACCATTATGTATAAGTCCGGACATAAGCATGAAGACGCGCACGCTCTCTTACTTGCGCCTGTCGAACTCGCAACAACCGGCACGGGTAACTACATCAGTTCCCTTGAGGCTATCTTTTCTTCTGATTTTTCAACGCAGCAGCACGCCCATCCAGTGTCACGACCCCTCATCGATTATCTGAAAGGCCAGCCAGCCACCGTTCCAAAATATTTTTCTCGACACCTGTCGTCGTTTTCTCTACAACGAGGCGTGCTCTATAAGAACAACCCTGGCTCCAGTTCGCGACCGTACCTCCTCGTCGTGCCGATAGCCCTTCAAGAGGAAATACTTTCTGCGTGCCACGACGAACACACCTCTGGCCGTTTAGGATACTCTCGCACGCTTTCTAGAATATGCCAGCTGTTCAACTGGCCCAAACTTGCCACTGTTGTTAAATGCTATGTGCAGAGCTGTCGGAAATGTCAGCGCCGTAATGTCCCGGCCGCCAAGCCTCCGGTGTAAGGTCCCGGCCGCCAAGCCTCCGGTGCTTCTCCAACCTATTGCACCACCACGTGCCCCATTCGATCAGGTCGGCATGAACATTCTCTGCCCTTTCCCTTTGTCCTCGGGTGGCAACCGGTATATCATCATTGCCACAGACTACCTCACTCGATACGCCGAGGCCAAATCTTTGCCTCGAGGCACAGCTACCGAGGTTGCGGATTTCTTCATGAACGATGACCAACTTTCTGCTGACGCTGAGAAGTTTGCCCACGAAGCCGAGCAGGCTCTTCAGCTAGCACGTATTCACATCACACAGCAAGAAGGTAAGACTCGCGCCGATACAGCCTCCAGCACACACATGTCTTCTACAATCCCGGCGACCAGGTTTGATTATGGATACCTGTTCGACAGCGAGGCTTGTCCGAAAAACCCATTTGCCGCCATTTCGGTCCTTGTAAAGTCTTGCGGTGCGTCAGCGACGTTAACTACGAGGTACTACCGCACGCGGCACTTTCAAAGCAGAGAAGCCGTCGACTACCACGTCCAGAGATCGTCCAAGATTTAATCATGAACCCGTATTTTGCACGGTGACCCCCCAGATTCTTCGAGCATTTATTCTGTGCTTGAGTGTGCTTGAGGGTGCTTGTGTTCCCGCGCTCTTCTGCGCGCGTTTCTTTTTTAAGAGGGGATGAATGCCAGGTGGTGCAGAGGCTAAAAGACGTTGACGCTGGTGGCGTGCGGATTGAAGGACGTTCAAGGTCGCCGTCTCTACCACCGAAAGACGTGCTGCCGAGCCTCCCCTGTTGTCGGGTCCCTGTCTTGTCACCAACACCGGTACAATATAACTGCAACCCTTTCTTTAGACACCACTTTATTGCCCTATAGATAACTGCTGGTAATATACAGCTCGTATATACTTTTCTCTGGAGGAGTATTGGTAACCTACAATTCAGTATCTTAGAGTACTTGCCATATGATCTCCACCCCATTCTTATTCATATAGTGATTTCAGTCTCGCGGTCCGGTCGTCCGGTCACCACGTGCCAGTAGTGGATGTATTCTCTTAATAATTCCAGCGCTGCTTACCTAACGTACACTGCTATTTCCTTACGACACTGCTGAACTTCACCTTTCTGAATATTATTATATAATTAAGCGACGACAAGCAGGTGAAATCAGGCCTACATGACAGATGGCGATGGAAAGGTTTAATGGCGGTAGGCCTAGCGCGAGCACTCCGTGCCGCGCGACTGCCCACTTTGTCGTTTTCTAGTCAGTGACACTACACCCCTCCCGCGCATCGACGACGCCCTTGAATGCCTATACGATAAAAAGTTTTCTCCTCCATAGACCTTCGCTCCAGTTATTGGCATATAGCAGTGGATGACCAGGACTATGAGAAGACGGCGTTTGTGACACCTGATGGGCTGTATCAGTTCAAAGTTATGCCTTTTGCTTAAGCAACGCGCCGGCCAGCTTCGAGCATACGATCAACGCCCTTTTACACGGATTCAAATGGTCCACATGCCTCTGCTATCTCGACGACGTCATTGTCTTCTCTCCCAGCTTTTCCTCTCTCCTTGATGACCTTTCCAAGATTCCTTCCCTGTTCGTCATGTTGGCCTGCAGCTCAACTCTTCCATATGCCGTTTCGCGCGTCGCCAGATCACAATCTTGGGCCATGTCGTCGATGCCACTGGTGTTCACCTTGACCCAGCTAAGATCCGAGCCGTGAAAGACTTCCCGGTGCCGCGTTCCTCCAACGACGTACGGAGCTTCTTGGGGCTGTGCTCCTACTTCCGCCGATTCGTGCCCGGTTTGCTGACGTCTCCTGCTCCCTCAGTTATCTGATAGAAAAGGATATGACTTTCACTTGGGGACCCGTACAAGAAAACACCTTTGCCGCTTTAATCTCGAAGCTCACCACCTCGTGCGTCTTGGCACACTTCGATGTGGCCGCTCCCACTGAAGTCCGCACTTACCCCAGCGGTCACGGAATCGGCGCTGTCCTTTCTCAGCGGCAGTCTAGGTCTGACTTTGTCATTGCCAAAGCCAGCCGCTCCTGTCTACATCAGAGCGCAATGAGTCCATCACGGAACGCGAGTGCTTGGCCCTTGTGTGGGCCGTTGGAAAATTTCGCCCGTATTTGTATGGCCGCCCTTTTACGATTGTCAACGACAACCATGCACTCTGCTGGCTCTCCTCACTTAAAGATCCTACTGGCCGCACATTTCGCTGGGCTTTACGCCTACAATACTACGATTGCACCGTGTTCTATAAGTCCGGTCGGCTACAAAGCGGTGTTGATTGCCTCTACCGACATCCCGTTGACTCTCCTGGCCATTCTGGCAGTGACTGCACCGCTGACTTGTTCTCGCTCTCTGCTATTACTCCGTTTGACGATGAGCAGCAACTTGATGTTGAGCTCCGCTCTATTAGTGACCGCCTCAACTCCTCCCCATCTGACCCTGCTTTGCGCGGGTTTGTGCTAAATCATGACACTCTATACCGCAGAAGCCTGAACCCTGCCGGCCCCGACCTCCTGCTCGTTGTGCGAAAGCACCTGCGCACCGATGTCCTCCACGAGCTCCATGACCTCCCCACTGCTGGACATCTTGTGTCTCGCGTACTTACGCCCGCGTGAGTCGTTGCTTCATTTCGCCCCGCCTCTACCAGTCGGCACGCCACTATGTTCGTGCCTGCGACCAGTGCCAGCGCCGGAAACGTCCTGCCACTCTCTCAGGGGGTATGCTCCAACCTGTTGATGTGCCCTCTGAACCTTTCTATCGTGCTGGCTTGGATCTTTTGGGTCCGTTTCCTGAGTCCACCTCCGGAAAAAAATGAATTGCCATTGCCACCTATTTTTCCACTGCCTACGCAATCAAGAAGGCCCTCCCCACCAGTACTGCTACTGACGTTGCCGACTTCCTCTGTACGGCCTCATCCTCCGTCATGGTGCACCCCGCCAACTTCTCACTGACCGCAGTCGTTGCTTTATCTCTAAAGTTGTCGACAACATTCTCCGTTCCTGCTTGACTAAACATAAGCTGACCACCGCCTATCATCCCCAAACCAATGGCCTCACAGAGCGCCTCAACCGCACTCTAGCGGTTATGCTCGCAATGTGCGTTTCCCCGGACCATCGGGACTGGGACATTGCCCTTCCATACGTGACTTTTGCCTACAATTCTTCCCGTCATGACACTGCCTGTTACTCACCGTTCTGTCTTGTGCACGACTGTGAACCCAAATTACCATCGGACACGCTGCTTCCGACATCCCCAAGCAGCACAAGTAATTGGCCCAGCATTGGAACTGTATTGGCAAAGCTGGCACTACAAAGGTCCAGGATGGTGCCAACATGTTGTAATATTGGGCCGATGACCTGTGCTGCTTGGGCTCGTTCACCGCCTTCTGAATATGCACACGACGCAATTGCCCGGGCCGAGCACGCCCGCCAGCTGGCTAGATACCGACTTCAAGTATCGCAGGCCTCACAGCAGGACCACTACGACCGCCTCCATCGCATGGTAACATTCTCCTCTGGAGCCCTCGTCTTACTTTGGTCGCCATCACGCCGTGTCGTGCTTTGCGAAAAACTTCTGTCCTGGTATGTTGGCCCATACCGTGTTCTCCGCCAGGTCACCGCTATCACCTACGAGATCAACCCGGCCTTCCCCGAGACTACCTCCCGTGCACCTCAGCGTGACGTTGTTCACGTCTCTCGCCTTAAGCCCTACCTCTCGCCATCCGTTGCCACGCCGTGATCTATACCGAAAAGATGTTTTTGCGACTGACAGCCGTGCAACGGATATTCTTGGTGAAGACGAGGTGAACGAAGTGTCTCGGAGGTGCGCATGCTCCGGGCTTGGGTGCTCTGTGCTGTGCTCTGAGCGCACCCTGTGCTCTTGACCTGTCTTCTGCGCCTGGGGCCTTCTTGCGTCGTTCCCGTCTTGAACCACGTAACAATTGTTGGGACGTGCGGAGTTCATCCCCATGCTGATCCTGGAGCTGCGGCGTCCTGCGTGTGCCGAGGTCATCGGTCGTGTGTTCCTTTCCGCACCGCCCGGCAGTGCCCCTGCCCACTATACCAGAACTAACCCCGACATTCACTCCAGCCCCATCCCCCACCCCGACCAGAAGACACGGCAACATGACGACGCCGCCGCAACTCGAACCTACGACCCTATCGACCCTATAGAAGCCGCCAACATCTTCGCACATAACGCCTGCCCATGCCTGTCTGTGTGTTCTTGGGCCTCGGCCGTCGGTTCAAGTTGACCTACGCACGGCCCGGAAGCTTCCTGGAGCAGCGCTCATCTGATCATGATCTGCTCATCTTTTCATCGTAATGGCAATCCCTGCATCTTCTTATCTTCTGTGTTCATCCCTTCTGTCACGCCCATCGTCACGTCCTACGTTTCGTCTTCACGGCCGTTCTTCTTGTTCGCGCGATCGAGACGATCGCTCGGCAGCCCCGGGTAGTGTCACGGACTGGAAGACGACAAAGTGGGCAACCGCGTAGCACGGAGCGCTCGCGCAAGGCCGACCGCCATTAAATCATTCCATCGCCATCTGTCAAGTAGGCCTGCTTTCACCTGCTTGCCGTCACGTAACATTATGACCTTTCGTTCTGACTTGCCTGCGTCAGGTACTGCCCAATTCATAAACACGCCTCGACTCCAAGTTCAACTGCAAACGGTGCTTGAGGCCTCATTTAGGTTTAAGAAACCTACCTCCACTTGAATCACTCCTCGAGTGGAAGAAAAACTCAACGTTTTTGTCGACAATCCTGAGGTAGCACCGACGCTGCCTTGAATGCGCCTCGAGAGCAAGTTTGCTTGTAAAGTTGGCGGGTGTCGCATCGTTTGCTGGCTTTGTGAATTTCGTTAGACCCGCAAATGAAGTTTACCACGAACATGCTTATGATCTTTGCCGGGAACATTGTACCGAAGCCTCAGCTGAGAGAGGGCCTCAGTTGGACCCGTAATTTCAAGCAGGTTATCGTTCTGCGTTAATCGCAGTCGACATGAAGAAAAAGAAATGCGTTTGGGCAGGGGATGTAATGTAAAGCCAAGATAACGGATGGCCCTTAAATAACAGACTAGATTTGAAGGGAACGGAAGCCTAACGGGAGGCGGAAGAAATTAGGTGGCGTATAACATTAAAGCGTGTGCAGGGATAGGGTGGCTGTAGCTGTCACAGGGCAGGGTTACTTGAAGAATTGGTGTGGCTGAGTTGTTGCCATTTTCACAAGCAGACACTTGCGCGCCTTTGCATGCACCCCTGACAACGCGCGGCGACTATATCTTGCCATCTGCACTGGGATAGTGCGCTGCGACTCTTTGTCACTTGAAATGGCACGCCGGGGTTTTCAAGTCCCAGGTCAATGAGCTGGTGAACACTGCGCACACGTGCCTTTAATCTTTGTGGCGGTGATGTGCAGCATCTGACGTGATTGGAATGCTGAGATCTTTTTGACAGAGGCTTTGTCATGAGATGGGTTGTACATATTTGCCTTTCATTGGACTAATCCTGGATAACTGCTTTCGGGCTTAATAAGAATGGTGCGAAATATTTTATTTTTTGAATTATTTCATTTATTATATCATTATATTGTGTTCGCTATGAATGAGTACGTTTTTAAGTTGCCTATATTTTTATCAAGCAATTGACCTTAAGTGACTGTCTGAACAGGTGGGAACAATTGAGTTAATGAAGCTTTTATCCTTCGCTCCATATATAATAGAATCATGATTTCGACCATCTGCAGCCCGCAAGTGATGATGCCAAAAATTTGTGTCATTCCGTTTCTTTACTGGTTCTCTAGGAATACTTGGAAAATGTACAATGCATTGCACTTTATGTAAAACAGTGGGTTTTGGCTGTATTCACACACTGATGGGCAGTAATATTGATACAAAACGCGTTTAGCAACGGACAGAATTGTAAGGTCTCTTTTCTTTATTTGCTATTATGTGGAGAGTTGAGGTACCTTTAATTGGCAGGTTCATGCTCGGTTTATGTTTAGGTTATCAGAAAACTCTGTTCTGCTGCGAGAAATTTTCTTTGTGAAGAAACAGCTGGCAACAATAATAAAGGTTCTTTCAGAAAAAGAAAATTGAGAAACCGTTGCTGAAGAGGGCGTCTCACTGCCACTGAAATCCGATGAGGAACTTGAAGAAGTAGAAATAAAGGCAAGCAATACAAGCAACCTGCTAAACCACGGTATAGAATTTGTTGCCTAGCCCTGGTTCTTTTGTATTTTAGATGCTGCATTGACGTAACGTGACACGGCGAGAATTCCACAGCCAGAGTTCTAGCTTGTAAATGAGTCATGTTTGGCTTTATCTGCAGCTTGTGCCTATTTCCTGAAGGGAATTCGTCTGATTGGGCTGATGCTTCTTTAAAAAAGGCATTTTATAGAGTCACGGAAGATCAAACAAGTCTTTTGTAATTTTATTGCACTGTGCACTAGTTGCAGGTCATGCTATAAAGGCCAACTTGGCATTCATGTTCTCGCCTTTTCCACACCTTGTGCTGCGGATGCTTTTATGCAAGAAAGGATAACTGGTTCCTTTGAAGTCCATAAAATATTAATACTTGTTATGCACTATCTTGCTTCAGTGCTGGAAAGCAGCTTTGTGGTTAGGCGAGTCACATATATGGTTGATGTTACATCCTTTTACCACAGGATCAACAGCTGGCTGGCATTGGGGGAGCACGCCACAATCTGCGACCGCTCGCGTCCTGGCAAGAATGAAGCAAGACTCCCTTGAGCAGAAATACAGCCTGTATGACAAAAAGGGCAAGAGTCCTTTCACAGAGCTGCAGCTCTTCATTGTATTGCAAAGTGAGTTTCAGTTCTTCAGAACGGTTAATTATAGAACTGCAGAAAGTTGACTGAAAAATAACAGAATAACATAGCATGAAATGACAAATCAGGTCTGTCGGCAGTGCATATAATTTTTCAAAGAGGACGTGGCGTTTTGGCACAATTGTCAAAGACGACAGAACAAAGAATGTTTTTGTTTTTGGTCATAGAGATTGGAAAAACTTTTTATTTCGCACTTGCACTTTATGCAATTATGTTGTTTTTCTGCAAAGCATATAAAATGCTGGCACATCATCAGCTATCTGTGTGGTTAATGGCTGAAAATACTCTGAACACAATTAGGCTGTCAGCACTCTGTTGTGATTTAAACGCTGTTTTTTTTATTTTAATCAACAGAGGCTGTCCGACTAATAAAAG